>ML263358.1:0-37796 GCA_005239495.1 Nicotiana undulata | reverse complement strand
GGGGGGGGTAAGGCAGCTTTGTGCTATCGCGCGGGTAAGGGCTGCGATCGCGGAGAACAAAAAGGGCCAGTCAAGACATGCCCTGTGCGATCGCGGATAGTACTGTGCGATCGCACAGGTCATTTTCCCACCCCAGGTCCAACCTCTTGTGCGATCCTAACTGGTTGCCTGCAAACGCACTGAAGAAAACCAGATAAAAAAATTCTGGTGTTTTGGAATTAACTCCGAGGGGTCCGAACCTCACCCGAGCACCTCGGGACCCCGTTCAAAGACACCAACAAGTCTGTACTCATGATACGGACTCGCTCGAACTTCCGGAACATGAAAAACAACAATGTAACTCAAAATTCAACCCCAAAACCAAATTGAATCAACTTAAGAACTTAAGAAATCCTAGAATTCAATTCAATGAGCCGAACGTGTCTATACTACTCCGAATGTCTTCAAATTCTACAGACAAGTCACAAATTACATAACGGAACTATTCCTAGTCTCGGAATTTCATTCGGACCTCGGGAGCATAAAATCACATTCCAAGCCAAATTTCAAGTTCTATGAAAATTCTCAAAACTTCACTAACTCTAAATTTCCCATTTTGATCCGAAACCCGTCAAATCAAGTCCGTTTCTTACCAAATTTCACTGATAACTTAAATAACACATATTGAACCTGTTCCGGGCTCCGGGCCCATAATACGGGCCCGGCAGCATAGGTTTCACATGAAGGTTCATTTTCATAAGCCTTTATTATTTTCAGAAAACAATTTTCTTTAAAAATTTATTTCTTGGACTTAGGTCCTCGGAATTCAATTCCGGGAATACGCCCAAGTCCCATATTTTTCTACGGACCTTCCGGGACCTTCAGATCACAGATCCGGGTTTGTTTACCAAAAAAATTGACCAAAGTCAACTTTATTTAATTAATTATCATAAATTCAACTCTTTATCAAGTTTCCACATAAAGGCTTCCTGGCTATGCGCCCGGGCTGCGGACGCACATCGAGGTGAGATTGACAGAGGCTTTCGGGGCCTCGGAACACAGTCATAATTAAATTTACATAAGATGACCCTTTTGGGTCATCATAATAATCATCCTCCAATTTGGGTTACTCTAACCCCAGATAGATCCTGATATCCCGTCCTTCTTTTAAATTATTTCAGTTAGCTCCCATAGGGCATAATTGAGACGGGTATGGTCAATTGTACATACCTCTGTTACAATTTTAGGTAGTTAAATATGCTTGTATTTCTCTGCTTGAATCGTAAAGACTGACAATCTTCATTAATTGGTCACCTTGTACCCTTCATCATCTTGCTTCTTTTTCTTGTTGAAACTTGTATCTATCTTCTGAATCTCTCATTTATTTTTACCATATGAGTAGATAGATATTCTTGGTACACATCTTAGTACACACATGATCTGTTGAAGACCTTACATTTATTCATCATAGGCATCATGCAAAATCGAGTTCCTCTGACTCAACTCTTTCACAACCACATGCAATCCCTTACACCCCGTCTTTATAGATGTATGCATCTTCGTATGATAAATAAGATAGAATTGAGGAAATTGAGTTCTTACGACTGATCTCTACCACACGATCTAGAGTAAGAAGAAAGACTGACAATCCTAAATGCCCTATAGCCTCCTGCTTATAAGTGTGGTGCACAACACACGCATAAACAAGACTCTACTACACACGGCTTGTGGACTCCCTGGGATACGACCTGCTCTAATACCAAGTTTGTCACGCCCTAAACTAAGGGAGGCACGATTGACACTCGATAGTGTATTCGATGGAGTTAGCCACTAAACATACTAGCTAACTAAATTGGGGGCCCAACAGATTGGGCAGCAAAACATCAGAAATACTAAGCCTGGACCGTTAAGGTCATGACCTGAATAACAATAAGTCATATAAACAAAGGTAGACAAGCCAAAATAATAAAGTACTAGCTCGCCGACAAGGCCGCGACTGAAGACATACATGCCTACACACATATATATATACATGCCAAGCCTATGGGCTGGAGACTGAAAGCTACAAAAAGACGCAGAATACTGTGTCCACAATAGCCTCTAAGAGTGTCATAAGCACTGTCGGGAAAAGGCCCCGACTATACCCAAACTGTACAACAAAAGTAACCATCCTATGAAAGCTCCAGGAAGAGGTGGAGCTTACCAACTCACAGCTGAACCCCGAAATCCTAGCGAAGAGGTCAATCAGAGTCCCTACCTGGACCTGCACGCACGAAACAAAAATGTAGTGTTCCAAGACAACGGGACATCAGTACGAATGAAAATGTACTGGTATGTAAGGCAGAAAGTAGAACCATACATAGCTGATGTAAAAAGGGTAATAGAGATACCACCTGACACTGAAACTCTGATAGCCTCCATGGCTGACATCCGACCTCATAGTAATCAAATATGCATGGTATGCTCGTGTAATCGTATGTCGTGAATACATATATATTGATGCAAATGCATGACATACCCAACCAAATGCTAGCAATGGTGGCCTCTCCCGGTAGATAACCGGTATCATATTGCCAACATGTGGCCATCTGGACAATATATATAGTCTTTCGGGAAAATAGGCCCCTTACCTCCGATTATAACTCGAAGTCCATGCATAATATGCCATGTATGATATGAACTTTTAATGCACATAATAGGTCATAACAAGAACTTAGCCAATCTTGGCTCATTGATACTCTTATTCTCATAATCTCATAATCACCTTCGTATCGCATACAAATGTCTCGTGGAACCTCATATGTTTTTTGAATAAGCTTGAAAACTTAACTCGACTTTTAGAAAGATAACTTAACTCTGAAGATGTTCATAAAAAGCTTAAGGTGCTTCACTTAGTCCTTATACCTGATTTCTTGATAATTAGTAAAAGCAAGTATT
This sequence comes from Nicotiana undulata, assembly GCA_005239495.1. NCBI lineage: Eukaryota > Viridiplantae > Streptophyta > Magnoliopsida > Solanales > Solanaceae > Nicotiana > Nicotiana undulata. The sequence goes on along the minus strand of ML263358.1, from coordinate 34,880 downwards.
TCAAAAATCAAGTGTTTTAGTAGTTTAAACATAAAAATTATATTTGAGATTTTTGGAAATCGACGTATCACTTTAGAGATTTTAAAATACACTTTAACAAGGAAGAAGGACTGATCGCAAATACTAAATGCCTTTATTTTTAAGTCACACAACCCAAAGACGAATAAGAATTCATATATATGGACATATAGTTAAGAAAGCCGACAAAATGACATATATAGATGTCGAATACCCTATTTAACCGAACGAGTGAAATATCAACCTAATAGCATCATAAAAATACTTCAGCTACGACCCCAATGCCTTTCACAGAAGGTCTTTCTAGCAATGGAATAGTAAAATATTATATTTGGCGTCTTAGGAATTTCCCAGAATTTGTGCTAAAAGGAAAGACAGAGCTTAGCCTTAACATACCTTTGAAATCTTCTCTCCAATCGTCAACCAAGCTCAATATGATCTTCTTACGTCACAATGAGAACCTGACTTCGTCGTCATCATATAAGCATTGTAACTCTCATACTTCAAAACCAATATTCTACAAGAAAACGGACAGCACCTCCCCTGTTTTTACTACATCTCATATGCTACCAAAGGTCACCAAATAGACCAAACGACAACAATATAATTCACAATAAACTCTCCGACTAGTTCAACAATCATTTTGAGCGGCAAGCTCGATTGGAATCCGTATAACCTATATCACACCTTATAGACTTCTTACATTAACTTTAAAACATCATTAATATGATAACGAAGTAATTCATCAATGATTTCATCCTTATACCGTATATTTATATCAAAGGAAACAATCCACAACTCCAGCTTTCTTCAATTGGCAACTTTATTCACTAGTTCATGTCTAGTCCAACCATTTAACTTAAAATACATCAATACAACCTTAAGCACCTGCAAGAACATAATATACACACCTCCTACAGTAGCTTCAAGTTGAAATCCAAGTTATATTTAGCTTACAACAACCCTCAATGGCAATACAACACCATAGAAGTGACTTAAGCTAATCCAAGTATTATCTTGTAGTTTATTATCCTAATAACTTAACCAACATACAAGCAAGTTTAAGCAAAATTAATAGGCTGTTCAGAAAAACACAGCCCACAACTATTCTCAATGACAACACAACCTCAAAGAGGTGTTATTCTTCACTATTACTAACTTTTGAGGTTGAAATATGGTGTAATCCATTTGGAAGACTTGAAATAAGATAGGGTTGATATGAAAATCATAGGAGAGTATTTAAATGTACATAAACCACTTAAAAGAACATCCCACACGAGCTAGAACCGCCCAAAAATCAGCAACAACAAGAAGAACAAGAAACTTACTAGCGCGACGGGATTCCAGACACTTGATGTGTGTTGTTTGCCCTTTGTTTGGATCTTGGATCATGAGAGAAAATTGAGAGAGTGTTTTTAGGGTTCTAAGGTCTTAATATACTGAAAAATAATGACTAAAAACGGGGTTGAGGCATCTTATATATATCCATATGTCTTAAACCGCCTATGTGGGTCCCATAGAGAGCTGCTTGGCGCAGTCTCGCTAAAACGCGAATATCGCTCTACTCCGATATTGTATAGATGAACGGTTTAATGAATTGGAAACTAGACTTATAGATCTTCAATTTGGTTGGTAGATCATCCAATAATTCAAAGTATATTGAAAGAAAATCTCAGTTACATTTGACCTAAATGTCAGCACATTATGAATGTAACTTGTGAAGACTTTTGCAAACTTTTGTTCCACAACTTGCTTTACTTAAAAACGTAGCACACGACTATCATACGACAAAAATAACTCATAGAATAACCTCCTTATCATGTTAAGAACAATGTCTTACCCTAAAGTACATGTTATAACATTCCAAACTTGTCGGCCTTGGACAAAACTTATTTTCTTCAATTGGTTTAACTTCTAAGATTTCCAACCCTCTTGGTACTCGTTATTCATGATCTTAAATATTTGTAACCTCCAAGGTAACATGATTAACTTAATTTATATGCTTCTAAATATAATATTATTTCCGAGCTTACATCAATTGACTTACTACGTACTCTCACGTACGAAAACATGGGGTGTAACAAAAATAAAAGAAGCAATTAAAGACATAAACAACAATTGAAGATAAAAGTAGTGAGTCTTCTCCAATTTCGCTCACAACTTTCTCGAAAAGGTAAAACGTAATCACTACAGTTGCTAGGAGTACAAAAGTTTCCCAAGAAAAGTGTTTCCTGTCCATTTATAGTGTCCAGGGTTTTGCTGACAAAAAATGCCCTTCGGGAGGTTCTACGACAGCATTATTTCATAAGCGAACTGCACTTTTAAATTGCTCTTGAATTAGGAGGATATATGCGGCCACTTAATTATCTCTGCGGCTGCACTTCAGCTTATGCCGCCGCACATTTTGATTGCGGACCACATTTTCACGAGGCTTCACACGTGGTCTTCTACACATTCTCTGAATTTATCAGGTTTGTAAGTGCGACCAATTTTTGCGTCCGCACAATTTTGTGTGTGGTCCGCGCTTCTGCTAAACTCCTCTGAGGCTTCAAGGATTCATCTACGATCACATTTCCATTTTTGTGGACCACATAATTATTTGCGGCCCCAGATTAAAATCTACGACCATACTTTTTCTTTGTATTTCTTTTTTTTGCCTTGTTGAGTTTGAATACTCTTTTTTGAGTTAGATTTCTTAGCTGAGCTCCAATCCTCCAACTTGCCTACAATTCACAGTATTTCAGTAGATTTGGAAACAAAAATCAATACATTCAGACTAAAACTAAATCAAGAAGGTACTAGTAAGTGGTAAAAATCCAGACTTATCATTAGCCAAGGCATGAACGTCCATGGCCAAAGGCCTCTGCTCAAGAGGAATGAAGGCCAAGCTACCCATACTCTCAACCTCTCCACTAAACGCATATGTCACCATATTAGTCTTACTCGGATGATACAAAATAGTGATGTCATATTCTTTCAAAAACTCTAACCATATCCACTGCCTCAAATTCAAATCCATATGTTTGAACAAGTGTTGAAGACTGCAATGTTCGGTATAAACATCACATAACTACCACACAAGTAATGCCTCCAAATCTTGAATGGATTCACAATCGCCGCCAACTCCAAATCATGCATTAGATAATTCTCCATATGAGGCTTTAACTGTCGTGATGCATAAGAAATCACCCTTCCATACTGTATCAACACTGACCAATACAAATGAGTGAATCATCACAATACACCATGTAAGACCCTTAACCTATAAGCAACACCAACACTAAGATTGTAATCAATGAAACCTTGAGCTTCTAATATCTCTCTTTACATTTGTCAAACCATCTTAAAGGAATATCTTTCATAGTCAACTTAGTCAATGGAGCTACAATGTATGAAATCGTCTCTACAAAACGACAAAAGTAGCATACCAAGCCTAAGAAACTCCTGGTCTGAGTAGCTGTAATAAGCATAGGCCAACTCTAAACTGCCTCAATCTTCTTAGGATCAACCTTAAAATCATCACAAGATATGAAGTAGAATCCAACTAAAAATCACACTTAGAAAACTTAGTATAAAATTTCTTCTTCTTCAAGGTCTGAAGTATAATCCTCAAATGCTTCTCATGCTCTTCCCTCCTACGAGACTAAACCAAGATGTCATCAATGAACACTATCACAATAGAGTCCAAGTAAGGCTTGAACACCCGGTTCATCAAATCCACGAATACTTATAGAGCATTGGTCAAATCAAATGACATCACTAAGAACTCATAATAACCATAACTAGCCCTAAAAGCCATCATAGGGATATTTGAATCCCTAATCTTCAACTGATGATCACTCGATCTCAGGTCAATCTTTGAGAACTACTTAGCATCTTGAAGATGATCAAATAAATCATCAACGCGAGGCAATGGATACTTGTTCCTCTTAGTACAAATTTTTTCTTCACAAACAACACTGGTGCACCCCAAAAAGAAACACTAGGTCTTATGAACCTCTTTCTAATTAAATCTTGCAACTTCTTCTTCAACTAAGTTGGATCCATGCGGTATGGTGAAACAAAATATGGGTTGAGTTCCTGGAATCAAGTCAATAATAAAATCAATATCCCTATCTGGTGTCACAACCGATAAATCCATAGTGAACATCTCTGGGAACTCTATCACAATTGGTACCGAATCAATAGGAGGAACCTCTACACTAGAGTCCTGAATAAAAGGCAAATATGGTAGAAATCTCCTGTCAAACATAAGTTTAGCCTTCAAAAATGAAATTACCTTACTTGTGGAATGACCAAGTTATCCTTTCTAATCTACTTTATGTCACGCCCCAAAATCGAGGGACGGGATCAGCGCCTAAACGAATGAACCCGGTCAAGCAAACCTGATTTGTCTTTCCTACCCGATGCGTTTCCCCGTGGTTATAACATACATTACTTATATAAAATAGCAAGAGACAATCAAAATGTATATTCACAACATAAAGTCCAATATTTCTCTTTTAACGTTTTAACATTAGATCTTCCCAAAACATACATACTAAATACGACATTCCCGATACGGGACAACGATTACGAGTAAGTACAACAACTACCCAAAATATATTTACAACCCACATAATGTCTACGGAGCCTCTAAGAGTACATAGAAGTTTACATGGACTTGCCGGCAACAAGGCCCCGGCTATACCTCAAAGGAAACAACATATACAAAAGAAAGTCAACATGAACTAAACACGGCCCCGAGAGGAAGTGCGGCTCACCAGGACTGCTGGAAGGAAGGAGGGTAAAGCACTACTATCGGCGATCGGAGCTACCTGCTACAGAACCACCTACATGCATATAAAAGATATAGCGCCCCCGGCAAAAGGAACGTTAGTACCATTGAATAGTACTAGTATGTATGAACAAACCTACTCTAGATAGGATAAACATCAACAGTCAAGAACACAAATAGAGACATCATACAACAATACCCCGAAGCAAGGGAAAACACAAACAAGAATTACCACATCCCTCATCTCGTTTTGCCATCTTTTGGTTAATGGTTTTTTAAGTTTGTCTTGTTATTATTATTACTGATCCACCGTGTTGTTGTCACACGGAGTCCAATCTCTGCCCGATCGGCTAACATCCTAGGTGAGTCGCGTATAATCATCACATCTCATATCACCACCGTGGGATGTTCACACGGAGTCCGATCTCTGCCCGATCGGCTAGGCCATATCAACTGAAACAGTGAGGCTAAAATCATCATCATATCACAATATCATGTCTCCATGTGTACGACATGGAGTCCGATCCCGGCCCGATCGGATAGGCCATCACACCCTAGGACATTCTTTTGTCGATTCATAGATATTTTAGGCCCCTTTTATCATTTTCCATCTTTAGATTCCCATCACACATCATTTCATTCTTTGTCTCATCTTTCATATCATTAGAATCGCTTGATTCGTATTTCATGTCAATCCAATCCTTTAATTCATATTCCATAACAACCCAATCCATTGATTCATGTTTCATATCAATTCAACCTCTTGATTCGGGATTTCAAACCATTACAATCTCTTGATTCATATTTCATATCAATCCAACCTTTCACATTTACCACACCCATCACATAGGAGGGTCGCACACCTAGTAAAGGAAGGAACATGATGATCACAATTTATACACTCAAATAGCATAACAACATGGTAGTACATGGAATATCATAGAAGCAAGAATTTCTTAAGTAGGCATATAGAACACGTAAATCCCATAGATAATCAACGAGAGAATCGTACCCGGAAAGGGAACACAAAGGGTTTATCATATGACAATTAGAGTTAGTCATACATACCTCGAATTGGGATTTATCCTTAATTTCTATCTCAAATCACCGGACCTTCTAGCACCTTCAATCTAATTCACAATGTGACACATTTAAACTTAGAATATGGAATCATGAACATGTCTTGAACTCATTTGGACATTTTATCAAACACTATGTGTTCCTTTAGATTTCATAACCCCTTTTTTTTTAGTGGAAGATTTCTTCAACCTACTTCACTGTACTAGATTATGGTAAATTAACTACATGCATGCAAGACTCTTAACCCCATCTCCAAGAACTAACCTATGTGTGTTTCATTTCAACTAGAATTTGAGAATTAAGGGTAATGAGGTGGAAGCTTACCTCTTACTGTGAAGAAGATGATGTCTTACTCGATCAATTCCAAGCCTGAGTGACTATGGAGAATCAAATTTGTGAAGGTGGGGACTTTCTCTCTCAAGAACTCACTCTTGGTTCTCTCTAATTTACCAGATGGTAGTTAAAAATGAAGGGGGTGGGTGTTTTATTAGGATGGGGAGGAGGGGGAGGGTTTTAAAATTAGAAAGTGAGAAGCCCCGATGCAGGTTTACGGTCTGGAATGCGATCGTATTCAGGTTATGCGGTCCGCAAACCTGCAGCATAATTGTCCCTCAGCTAGGCCAAAAAGAGAAGCAGACTGCCCAGGTATGCGGCAGCTATGCGGTCCGCATACCTATTATGCGATCGCATAGTGCGCCACATAACTCCCTACGCCAAACTTCAAGAGCAAGAATGCGACAACTGTGTGGCCCGCATTCATGAAATGCGATCGTATTTTTGGCCGCATAGCTGTCCTCAGAATGGACAGCAGACTGTCCAAGTATGCGACCACTATGCGGTCTGCATACCTGATCTGCGATCGCATAGTGGACCACCGATCCGCAAAAATCTGTGAAATCAAATCCTCTAAGTCTTGGGGTACTTTTCACTCAAAAAATGGTCCAATTTAAGAATTTCTACAGTTATATCAACATGGGGACCTACCCGGGCATCATTTTTAGTTAAGAACTTTTACGGGTCTTTACACTATAGGAAACCCTAACATAGATAAAATCACTTTCTTGTCATGATATCCAAGATAATATGATACAAAGATAATACCATACAAGATCGACAAAAGCCCGATCCACTACAATAGAATTTCTAACAAACATAGACACATAGATAGGAATATCCAAAAAATCACGAGACATACCATAAATAAGAATCAAACAATAATAAAGTGTTTCTATAGAGACTTAAAATACTTGTATTAACTGCATCAGATGCCTCCGCCTTAGTTCTACCAAGGAAAGAATAACAACAAACATGTTCTCCACCCGTCTGTCCTCCTCCTCTAAGACAACCTCTTGCTGGTTGACCTCCATCCCTAGTTAGCCCGGCTGGTGGTGTGTGATCGGGTCCAACCCTACACCATGACAAAGTAGCGAGGTGTGGTCAATGCAGTTTTACCCGAAAGGTCGGGATCGATTTCCATAGGGAGTTAATATTGGTTGGGAGTTGGGTTTCTACTTAATCTAGTTAAGCGTGTTGTTTCTAATTACACTTCTAACCATGGTTGTGATTTGTTCTATTCTAATTTTTATACTGATGAACACTAAAAGTAATCTAAGTACAATGTTTTTGTGAGAGTTTTTCAAGTGATAAAAAGCACTAGGGAAGTGACTTCCACCTAGGTGTGTATCTAATGGGGTCGAGAATCTAGGACTAGCTTGTTATAATTAGGATCCTGATATAACCTTCACACATCAATAATCACTCTATACCTCTCGGTAGTTTGAGTGCCTTTTCCCGATTTGGCTTTCTCAAGCCCAAATGGGTGCCCAAGCAATGCAAGTGAAATTGTCTCAAGTCGGGTATTACTATCTCTAGTTTTAACCCTTTAATTGGTGCCATCAATCTCTTAAATTTACCCCAATTCCTTTTTAGCCCACTTTTCCTATACATAGGCCCTCTTTCTCAAGAAGAGCCTAAGTCATAAAGGCACGAATCGGTGTTTGTAACTACCAATTCTACAATTAAAGCATGAAATAAGCTAAATATCACTAACACATAAACAATTAAGACCTAAAATTGAAGACCCATTAAATACCCACACTTGAGTTGGGTCACAACCCTAGCTATGAGGTCTAGCTACTCATAATAATGGTAGAAATCAAAGGTAGAGATGTAATATAAGACATAAATTCAAATACAAGAAGAAAATCTAAAGATATAAGCTAAACTACTCTAAAATTACTACAAATGGTAAATCTCAGTCGTTTACGTTAGTGGTGTTAATCAGGCCGGGCTGACCCGCTAACAACCCGGTTTAACCCGGGTCAGCCCGGTCCAGCCCGTTACTGTAGATAATAGGGCGGGTTGGGACAGGTTGGGCGGGGGGCGGGTTTGTAACGTCCAGTTTTTTTTAACGGGTCACCGAACACGCTACAACCCGCTAAGCCCTTAACGGGTTCTTAACGGGCTACAGCCCGGTTCAACCCGTTAACCCAAAATATATTTTTTTAAATCTGATTGTTGCCAACTTTATTTAATATATATATATACATATATATAAGCCCGACCCGCCCGAGCCCGTTAAATCCGAACCCGTACGGGCCCTATAGAACCTGAAAAATCCCCGCCCGCCACCAACCTGTTAACCCAGCCCGATAACAACCCGCCTCGAAACCGAACGGGCTGATATTTTTTGTGTCCAGCCCGCCCGATAAACACCTCTAGTTCACGTGCTCCCTAATACAAAACGTAACCTAAAAATGTCAAAAAGATCTATTTATACTTAGCTGAAATTTCTAGAAAATATGCCCCTACAGAGGTTTCGCTGACCGCGTAGTTTTCGGGAATACCTTTAGCATTGTTTTAACCCAAAACCTAAGAAAAGAGGGCAAATAATAGGCTAAAATTCCTGGTTATCAACTCCACCAAACTTAAGCTTTTGCTTGTCCTCAAGCAAACAAGGTAATTCCCACCTCCACAAGAAAAAAGAAAGGAAACTTTCAGCTGCCCTAAGGTGACTTCATCAAGCATCAATTGGGATAACCAATTACCCTCAACACAAATGCATTATAAACAACATTATGCTATGACTTTTTGAGTTTCATAGGTCTAGTGTGACACAAGAGCATCAATAGTTGACTCAATTCAACAAGGAAACTCGCTCTCTCACGTAGGTCATTGTGGATCCCAAACCCCTCCTCCTCTACTCTCCATGATCTACTCTCACCTTATAGAATGTGGCACTCAAAATTGGGATTGTAAAGAAGTGTGCTCATCACTCTCAAAATAATACCACAAGTCTGGCTCTAAGTACCATAGTCTTTCCCCTCATGTAAATCACCCCTAATGTAAGCTCACTCAACTTGAAGTCTTATATGGCTTTAGCGGGATGTAATGAAGGATTTTTGGATCAAGGTCGGACATAATGAACTATGATGTATCATCTTTCCTTAAGCACTCCATTTTCTCAATTCGGCTCATGCTTTCTTACCCTTTGAGTCATTTTCTTCTTCCTTGGGGAAACTAGAGAGACACCTTGTCACTCTTTTTTCTATATGACGATCATCTTCCTCCTTTTATCATCATTACAAGCCTTTCAACATTGTTTTCTTGAATATTTTCAACCTTTACTTTTCTTTTGACATTCTTCTTTTTGGCTTTTCATCATTTTATTTGCCTTTCCTCTTTATCAATTATTTTTGTTCTTTGAACCTTTCATCACTTTGAAATTCCTTGTTTCTCCCCCAAACTTATGTTTATGCCTATTGTTCATCATGAATGCTAAGGAAAGATTGGGTGCCAAGAGAGGGTCATTATAGAGGATGAAGGCTTGTAATGTAGTTATTGAATGAAAAGGGCTTAGGCTCAAAGGGGTTGACTAAGGATATCATAATGGTAGGCTATGGAAGTTTCCAAAGTTCAAATGCGATCAAGGAGATCCTATAATCACTTCTCAAGTCGAGCTACACTTAGAATTTTGCCTAGAAAAACATTCGGTGCAAGTTCTAGACTTGTTGGTATGGGACTTGGACTTGTAATTCAAAACCTCACCTCTCAAGCTACTGGATTGTTAAAGAGAATAGAGTTGAAATTCCACAACATCCCTAGCTAATATTGCAGATCACAGATGGCTAACAAAAACCACTTTATGGTAGTTTTAGTCAACTCAATATTCTAAAGGTCACAACTAGAGCTAATCTCGTATATGAAATTATCTCTAACCATAAGTCACTTTTATTCAGTACTACAATAAATCAAAACAAAAAGAAAAACAGACTCAATCCCTTAAGAAGGTTGTCACGCCATCCATCGTTGGGAAGAGCCACCCGGTTCACACAAATTCCACCTTTGAAAAGAACCGTGGCATTAGAAAACCAAAGTCTTATTGATCACGAAAAATTGTAAAAAGAAGCTACAAATTTAAAAAGAAGCTACTAAATTAAATAAGAAGCTAATCTATTAAGGAAAATTACAAAATTAGTTCTAAAGTAAAATACGAAAAGTAAAATAAATATGTACAATACGGGAGTGAAACGCATATATACAAAATGGGGATGAATATATACATGGAATGTTAAATTTATATACATACCAAAAGTGAAAAATACGAAAATGAAAGTACGATAAGTAAAAAGATAAAGAAAAATAGTATCAAAGTTATTACAAACCAGTCATCAAAATCAACTAATCAAAATAAGACCACCCCCCAAATATAAATTAGCATTGTCCTCAATGCTAAAAGAAAAAATAGAATTGGGGAGGGATAGAGAGTAAAGAAAACTCCATATGAGGTCTCTGTCTATATGGCGTCACTAGCGGGGTCCAGTGGATGTCTCGACTCATCACCTCCCTCAGCATCCTCCAGCTTAATCTCCAAGTCCTCAGTCTGGGGTATCACCACTCTCTTCACCGGCTCTCTGTCAGCCTCCTGCTCTAGTACCTGTGTTGGCTGTGTTGTTTGTGTTGCAGGGGCAGTCTCTCCCATAAAGAGATCCAGAGGAATGTCGCCGGCGAAAGTCAGTTTCTCCACCTCTTTGTTCAAAGTCTTTTGACTCTTCTTCACCTTTCTCACCTGTTTACCCAGTTCATTGATCACCTTCTCATGAGTACCCAGAGACTCTATAATCTTCTTTTGGTTGTCAAGGATAGTATTCAATGATTCCTCCATTGATGGAGGCATCTGGAGATGTGCTAGAACTGTCTGAGCTGAGACTGCACTGGATAAGGCAGATACCTTTGAAGCAGCTACCTATATCCAGTTATTGATGTTGGCCAAAGTCTGATTAGACCTTGGTGTTGTATGAGGGTAAGCTGATGAAGAGGGCATAAAAGGTGGAATGAAGGCAAATGGCCCTGGAGGTGGATGTGGTATGGCAGCAGATGAACCCTCGGCTATGGAAGGCTCGGACCCAGTGCCCACTACCCCTGGCTCTTCAGACTGTCCAGTGGAGGTAGTGGCTTTTCCTTTGGACTAGGGGTTGTCTGGACCCTGAAGGCTGTACTAGGAGAAGGGCTCTTTGGCTTCACTGTCGTATCAAAATCCCTCCCCTCAACATCCTGGTCCTATAAGTACATGGTAAGGAAGTTTGGGTAGGGGTATAATATTTCATACTTCCCCATAGCTCAAGTAATGACTATGGCCCATAATGTTCCCCACATTTATCGGGAACCCTGCCATGATGGAAGCCACAATAAGTGCCCTGGAGATCGGGAGATCACTGTCATGCTGAGAGGGGTCTATCCGGCTGCATACGAAAGTGGACCACCCTTTTGCTTCAAAGTTCAGGGTGTTCCTATGAATTAGAACTCTCGATGTAAGCCAAGCTGGAGTAGTCCCCAAAATGGCTATCACTAATGCAAGCCATGGACGGGCTAACTCACCCAATGCCATGTTCTCTAAATAGAGTGATTCATCTACATCTTCGAACCCAACACATCCATTCAGTGTCCGGCCATCAAATTTTATCTTCTTATTCATACCTTGGTCACATATGTGCCCTTTTTGATATGGGCGACATTGGCATAGATTGCTTGAACATGTACTCATTGTCCTCCGGTAGTTTGATGGTGAAGAACTTCCACCCCACTATTTCTTTGAACTGCCTCTCCATATTGAGGTTGTGGGGTAGAATATCTCTCTCAATGAAATCCCTCTCGAGTGTGAGTGACCTTTGAGGCCACCATTCCCGAAATTTGTGGTAAGCTTTGTCACTCACAAATCTGTCTTACCACACTACCGGGTTCCTTAATCTCACCAACCCCCAGATCAGGTGTCACCACCCCTCCCGTCATCTGGGACATCCTTATCACTATCAACATTAGCTGGGAGCCGTTGTGGAGGCCGGAGTTGCAGCAATTAAGGTAGATGGTGTCGAAGACTTACTACCTCGTTCTGAGCCATCAGACGACCCAGACACGGAGGTAGATTCATTGATGAGGTGGAATGTCTGAGATTGTGCCTCNTTACTCCATTTTAATATTATAACATGATTTCTTATAAATTTTAACATCTAATCCATGAGATTTGAAGAGAAATTTTGAATTTTTTTACTATATTTTAAATAATGAAAATTTGAGATTTGAGAGTCCAATTAGACTCGGATTCGAAAACCAAACACATATATGGACTCGGGGGGGGGGGGGGGGGGGGGGGAAGAGGGGGGACATATTCGCTGGTCTCCGAAGTGACGGGAGTGGATCTCCGGAGGGTTTGTGTATTTCCAATGATCCTCCGAGGAGATAATGGTGCAGTTTGTTTCCCACTCCCCCCACCTCTGGAGGATTCTCCCATCCCTTGTTTTTTTTCCAGACCGCCAAAGGATCTAACCATTATCTGCATACACAATCACTGAAAGCTCATTAGTGTTGTTGATCAATGAATTATCAAATGAAAGTAGATGAATGATCACAGTGTTTCACAGATCAAGGGTCAGCAGACAGCGGAAAAATGGCCACGGCCGCAAAAGACAACGGTTCAGACTAGCCAGTCTCTGAAGTTGAGTCACCGTAGAGAGCGAAAAACAAGGTGGGGCCGCGAAACATGAAACTCTGACCGCGTAAAAATGAACACGTCCGCGGACCCAGTTTGTCCACTTCCAAAAGTTTAGAAACACAGTCCGTAATATTATCGACGCGGCTACAAAAAGGCAACCGTAAAATGCGGAAAAATCATCGTGGCCGCGAATAATTAACCAATTAGGCACACGAATTTCATGAACACAAACCGCGAAATTTGGACCGCGGTGTGCAGAATTCAATACTCACTGGTACTGAAGACTTATTAAAGACCTAGGGTTTTCACTAAGATGAAAAATGTGCTAGTTTATTAAGCAAAGTGAATAACCATATACCCCATTAGACATTTAAACAATATCCCCATGAATTTTTAGCAACAATTAAGCATCGTTTTGATTCTTGGAATGTATTAACCCTAATTTAGAAAGAAAAAGTGAAACTAACTAAAAAGAAAAAGAAAGAACTACAATTAATACAAGGAATCTAGCATACCAGTTGTGAGAATTGAAGTAGAGAACTGACTCTTGGTTAGTACGATGAGAAAGTAGATCAGTGAGTAGAAGATGAATAGTGTTGTATGTCTTTGAGAAGTGGGAGTTCAAAAAGTGTAAAAAGAGATGGGCCCATCTATTTATTCTTAAAGCAGATGGACCCACCGGGTTACCTGAGTGTGGTCCGTGAAATTTCACCGCGGTTTGCGCTTTTACCTTTCGGAAGAGCTGTTATTGGAACAACTCCGCAGAGAGCGGAAAAATGAGTGCGACCATGAATGTGCACCGATGATCGCAAAATAACCATCACAGACGGGGATTCAATCTTCAGAGAGTTGATATTCTGAACTTTTTATGTCCGCGTCCGTTGCACAACCATGCCCCCGCAAAAAAGCTCCCGATGACCGCAAAATTTTAAGTGCGGTCAGTGTAATTCTCATCCTAAGCAAAATGTATCCAGCCATAGTCCTGCACTGCAAAAATAATTCCTACACAAATCTCACAACCAGTTAGTTCAAAATAGAGCCTAATCTAAGAATAAAATGAAAAAGGACGAAAAAAACACTTGGGTTGCCTCCCAAGAAGCGCATGATTTAATGTCGCGGCACGGCAGATGTTACCATCATCATCGGAACTTGATCAAGGCCACCACATGGCTGTCATCAAACTTGCCCAAATAATGCTTCACTCGATGCCCATTAACCCAGAAGATTTCACAATTGTTGTTCTTCAAGTCATGAGCACCAAAAGGCATTACATGCACTACTTCAATGGGGCCACTCCATTTAGACTTAAGCTTTCCCCGAAATAGACGTAACCGGGAGTTGAAGAGAATGACCAAATCACCCTCCTTGAATTCCTTGTTTCGGGCATATTTGTCGTGCAAGTATTTCATCTTTTCCTTGTACAATGATGAGCTTGAATAGGGATGAAACCGGAACTCATCTAGCTCATTGAGTTGTTCCACACGGAGATTTGCTGCAACATCCCACTCAGGATTTAACCTCTTCAAAGGACGGGTTCGAGAGTTTGGTTCGACTGAGACGCATGTTTCATCGGGTTCATAAGGGGATGGGAATGCAAATTTGGATGCCTCATATCGTATGATAAAGAAGAGAGTTTTTACAAAGCCCTAGAGCTAGAGCTTGTTGAGGAAGTAGTTTTGAAGATGGGCTTCCTATGGGAAATAGGGAATTTTAAAGAGATAACAAATGCCTTAGTGAATAGGATCTCTTTCTGCGTCTACTAATGCTTTTGAAAAAAGCCCACATGGCTTTATGTTCTAGCTCAACCGGAAAATGGCACGCATTCCCAAACACCAACCGGTATGGAGACATACTGATTCTATTGGCATTTATAGTTTTTGACAATCTGCTTTTGATTTCCCTGTTTGAAACCTCCACTTGTCCGCTATCTTGGGGGTAATAAGGAGTCGATACCTTGTGATTGACACCATACTTTGCAAGCAAAGTGTCAAATGCCCTATTGCAGAAATACCCCTCATCCTTGATAACTGCCCGAGGAGTACCAAACCGTGTGAAGATATGTTTCTTGAGAAACGCCACCACACTCCGAGCCTCGTTGTTTGGAAAAGCCATAGCTTATACCCATTTGGAAACATAATCAACGGCCACCAGAATGTACGTGTTGCCACACGAACTCACAAAGGCCCCATGAAGTCTATGCCCCACACGTCAAAAATGTCAACTTCAAGAATAGTGGTGAGAGGCATTTCATCCTTCTTTGATATTCCCCCAACTCTCTAGCATTAATCATACATCTTGACAAGCTCACTTGCATATTTATACAGGGTTGGACAATAAAATCCACAACTAAGAACCTTGGAAATAGTTCTCGCCCCACCGTGATGACCACCGTAGGGCGAGAAATGACAAGCATCAATTATACTCATTTGCTCCTCCTCTGGGACACATCTACGAATCACCCCGTCATTGAAAATCTTGAACAAATAGGGTTCATCCCAATATTAATCCAAATTGTCTCACTTGATTTGTATCTTTGGTTAGAAGAGACCTCACAAGGGACAATGCCGGTAATAAGGAAATTATCAACATCCGTGAACCAAGGCATACCCTTCAAAGAAACCGAGAGGAGTTGCTCATCCGGGAATGAATCATAATTTCAAGACCATCTTTGGGCCTCCCTTCCTCTTCTCAACGGGACAAATGATCCGCTACCTAATTTTCACTTCCTTTTCTCTCAATGATATCGATGTCAAAATCTTGAAGCAACAAAACCCTTTTCATCAAACTAGCTTCCGAGTCTATTTTTGTCATCAAATGCCGGAGTACCGCGTGATCGGTGTGAACAATCACTTTGGTACCCATGAGATAAGTCCTAAACTTCTCCATGGCGAACACAATTGCTAACAACTCTTTCTATGTCACTGTATAATTAACCTGGGCATCATTCATCGTTTTGCTTGCATAGTACACCAGATGAAATATCTTGTTCACCCTTTTCCCCAAAACCGCTCCTACCGCAACGTAACTTGCGTCGTACGTAAGCTCAAAGGGTGAGCTCCAATTGGTTGCGGTAATGATTGGAGTGGTTGTCAATTTTTACTTCAAGAGCTAAAAATCTTTCATGCACTCTTCATTGAAATCAAACTTTGCATCCTTTTCTTGCAGCTTGCACAAGGGGTTCACCACTTTGGAGAACTTTTTGATGAACCTTCGGTAGAACCGCGCGTGACCAAGAAAACTCCTAACTCCCTTGACGGAACTAGGAGGAGGTAGCTTTTAAATCACTTCTATCTTCGACTTGTCCACTTCGATTCCATTGTTTGAGATCTTATGCTGAGGACAATGCCCTCCTCGACCATAAAGTGGCATTTTTTCCAATTAAGAATTATATTTGTCTATTCACATCAGGCTAACACTTTGTCAAGATTGTTCAAACATTCTTCAAACGAGTCCCCAAAAACACTAAAGTCATCCATAAAGACTTCGAGGAAGTCCTCCACCATGTCCGTAAATATGCCCATCATGCACCGCTGAAAGGTAGCGGGTGCATTACACAATCCAAACGGAATCCGTGAGAATGCAAATGTTACATACGGGCATGTGAAGGCAGTTTTCCCTTGGTCTTCCGGGGCTATAAGCATCTGGTTTTAACCTGAGTACCCATCCAAAAAGCAATAGTAGACAAACCTAGAAATTCTATCTAACATCTGATCAACAAAGGGAAATGGAAAATGATCTTTGCGGGTCACTTTGTTCAACTTTTGGTAGTCCATGCATACCCGCCATCCGGTCACGGTCGTAGTAGGGATCAACTCATTTTTCTAATTTGTCACCACAGTCATACCCCCCTTTTTTGGCACACATTGCACCAGTGAAGTCAATGCACTATCCGAAATAGGATACACCACCCCTGCATCAAGCTATTTGATACTTTCCTTCTTGACAACCTCTTTCATAGCCTCGTTCAACCTCCGTTGATGTTCCGCGGAAGGTTTTGCATCATCCTCAAGTATAAATTTATGCATGCAAAAGGCGGGGCTTATACCTCGAATGTCAGCTAGAGTCCATCCAATTGCCTTTTTTTCTTTTTTGAAGCACCTCAAGAGTGGAATTGACCTGCACTTTGGGCCTAAGAATTCATACCTGAGGTGAGAGGGTAGAGGCTTCAACTCCAATGTTGGTGGCTTCTCGATCGAGGGCTTTGTGTGTGGAGTCTTCCGAATTTCCATGTCCAATGAGGGTTTACAGGGCCCATATGAATAGGACCCCATTCTTTGCAAGGCATTTGCACATTC
This sequence comes from Nicotiana undulata, assembly GCA_005239495.1. Classification (NCBI taxonomy): domain Eukaryota; kingdom Viridiplantae; phylum Streptophyta; class Magnoliopsida; order Solanales; family Solanaceae; genus Nicotiana; species Nicotiana undulata. The sequence goes on along the minus strand of ML263358.1, from coordinate 17,722 downwards.
AATCAATCCTTCCCTTTCATCATCCTCATGTTTCAACAATACATCCTCCATAGGATCTTCCACATTGATCATGGCACTTGTTCCATCATCTATCACCTCCGTCACAAGATCCACAAAAGAGCAAACTTCAATACTATTTGGTTGCCTCATCGATTTGCACACGTGGAATACAACTTTTTCGTCGCCCACCCGAAAGGTGACCTCCCCTACTTCCACATCAACCAAACTCTTCCATGTTGCTAGGAAAGGTCTTCCCAATATTATAAGCACCTCAGAGTCGACTTCGCAGTCGAGAATCACAAAATCAACAGGCAAAATAAACTTGTCGACCCGTACAAGAACATCATCAATAATACCAAGGGGCCTCTTCATTGATCTATCTGCCATTTGCAATATCATTGAAGTAGCTCTCGGTTGACCAATACCCAAAGTCTTAAATACGAAGTAAGGCATCAAATTTATACTTGCTCCCACATCACACAAGGCCTTTGCAAAATCCGCACTCCTAATGGTACAAGGAATGGTAAATGCGCCGGAATCTTCAAGCATGGGAGACATCGAGTGCACAATTGCACTAACTCGATGAGTCATTTTGATGGTCTAACAATCCATAGATCTCTTTTTAGTTACCAAGTCTTTCATAAACATGGCATATCCCGCATTTTCTTAAGAACTTCCACCAAGGGCACATTGATTGACAAGCTTTTCATCATCTCAATAAGCTTCTTGAATTGGTTTTCATTCTTTTTCTTTGTAAGTCTTTGAGGATAGGGTTGAGGATGCCTTGGCAAAAGAGCCTTGGATTTTGGCACTACCGTTTCCGGTGTGTCTATCACGTGTTCCCTAGACGAGTTCATGTCATTTTGAGTCTTCTCCTCATTGTCATGAGTATCAATCCTCATTTCATCATTCAAATACTCTTCACTCACTTGCTCATCATCTATTGGATTATCATCATTTTGCAACACAACATCATCACTCACAACTTTCTTTTGATTGGAGGTACTTGCTTCACCACCTCTATCGCTCCTAGTGGTCACCTCCATGGAATGCCCTGTATTGTAAGTGCCCTATGGGTTTACTACAGTGTCACTTAGTAAAGCCCCCTAGGGCAAGTGTTCAATGCTTGCGAAATTTGACCCATTTGTACTTCTAGGTTGCGGATGGAAGTAGTGTGGGAGGCAATTTGAGCATCAGAATCGGCATTTCTTTCCATCATTTGTTTGAACATACTCTTGATCCGCCCCATCTCATTATTTGAAGAACTTTTCCCTTGAGATTAATATGGAGGTGGATTATTGGGTTGTGAAAACATCGGGGGCCTTTGAAAGCCCGATCCTCGATTTCCATTTCCTCCCTAATTGTTGTTCTTATTACCATTCCATTTGCTATTGTTGTTTCCTTGATTCCCCCAGTTTTGGTTGTTATTCCCCCAATTGTTATAGTTGTTGTTATTTCCATTAGTCCAATTCCCTTGGCCTTGATTTCCCCAGTTTTGATTATTCCCTTGCGATATCCATTGTTGATTTGGAGCATTGCTCTGTTGTCCTTGATAGTTGTTTGCATACAAAACTTCCTCGCTTTGGTCATCATAAGAATCTTCTTGGTTGTAACTACTACCACTTTTTTCCTTTCACTTGTTGACCATGTTGTCGCCTCTTGTTAACTATTTGATTTACCCCTTCCATTGCGTTTACTTGCTTTGTCCCTTGCACTTGCTAAAGCAGGGCTTTTGCTAGCTGATTCATAGTAGTTGTCAACGCAGCTATGGCTTGTCTGTGGTCATGGAGTTCCTTGTGTGATGGATTACATTCGGGTCTCCTTGAGGAACATTTTCCCGACTCTGCCAAGCTGAAGAAGTGTCTGACATTTCATCAAGTATGTCACAAGCCTCGGCATAAGGCAGCTTCATAAAATTTCCCCCAGCTAACTGATTTACCACACATTGGTTGGTGGTGTTGATACCCCTGTAAAAAGTCTGTTAAATCATTGCTTCAGTCATATCATTGTTGGGGCATTCCTTTACCATAGTTCTATATCTCTCCGAGATTTCATGAAGGGGTTCATTAGGTTCATGTTTGAAGGCTAAGATCTCATCCCTTAATGCTGCCATATGACCCGGTGAGAAAAACTTGGCTATAAACTTATCTGCCAACTCATCCCACGTGGTGATGGAATGGTTTGGGAGCCTCTCGAGCCAGTCCAAAGATTTCCCTCTAAGTGAAAAGGGGAACAATCTCAATCTCATAGCATCCTCTGAATCGTTTGTCTGTATTCTTCCCTAACAGGTATCTACAAAACCCTTTAGATGTTTATATGCATTCTAATAGGGAGCACCTGTGAAGAATCATCTTTGGTCCAATAAGGTCAACATGATATTTGTAATCTGGAAACTGCTCGCCCGGATCCAGGGTGGGACAATCGTGCTGGCGTAACCTTCATTGAGAAGCACCCGATGTGCTACCCTTGGAGGAGGCGGAGGAGGGTCTGGAATATTGTCATTATCCTGGCGGCCTCTTCTTGGAGCTTGAGGTACGAGATGCACCTCATCCTCACCATTATCATCTACCTCCTCCCTCGGGAGAACATTGCCGAGAGGTTCAGCCATTTTGTACCTAAAGGGATTAACACACAAAAGTAAGTAAAAAAGAAGGAAAGAGAAACAAGACACACAACTAGTTAGATAGATAGCCAAAACCATTTAACTCCCCGACAACAGTGCCAAAAAGTTATTGGTTCCAACCCTACACCACTATAAAGTAGCGAGGAGTGGTCGATGTAGTTTTACTTGAAAGGTCGGGATCGATTTCCAAAAAGAGTTAATATAGGTTGGGAGCTGGGTTTCTACCTAATCTATTTGTGTGTTTTGTTTCTAATTACACTTCTAACCATGGTTGTGATTCGTTCTATTCTAATTTTTATATTGATGAACACTAAAAGTAATCTAAACACAATGTTTTTGTGAGAGTTTTTCAAGTGATAAAAAGCACTAGGGAAGTGACTTCCACCTAGGTGTGTATCTAATGGGGTCAAAAATCTAGGACTAGCTTGTTATAATTGGGGTCGTGATATAACCTTCACACATCAATAATCACTCTATACCTCTCGGTAGTTTGAGTGACTTTTCGCGATTTGGTTTTCTCAAGCCCAAATGGGTGCCCAAGCAATGCAAGTAAAATTATCTCAAGTCGGGTATTACTATCTCTAGGTTTAACCCTTTAATTGGGGCTATCAATCTCTTGAATTCACCCCAGTTCCTTGTTAGCCCACTTTTCCTAGACTTAGGCCCTATTTCTCAAGAAGAGCCTAAGTCATAAAGGCATGAATCGGTGTTTGCAACCATCAATTCTACAATTAAAGCATATAATAAGCTTAGTATCACTAACCCATAAACAATTAAGCCCTAAAATTGAAGATTCATTAAATACCCACACTGGGGTTGGGTCACAACCCTTGATGTGGTTTCTAGCTACTCATAATAATGGTAGAAATCAAAGGTAGAGATGTAATATAAGCCATAAAAATCAAATACAAGAAGAAAATCTAAAGATAGAAGCTAAATCTACTCTAAAATTACTCCAAATGGTAAAGCTCATCCATTCACGTGCCCCCTTATACAAAACTTAACCAAAAAATGTCAAAAAGATCTATTTATACATAGCTTAAATTTCTAGACAAAAATGCCCCTATGGAGGTTTCACTGACCGCGTAATAATAGGTGCATCCCTGCTAAATCTTTCGTGGCCGCGCAATAATGAGTGCGGTCTCTGTTTTTCTTCATTTGAATCTGGACTGGGACTTGTTTCGCGGACAACGTATTTTGGATGCGGACTGCATTCTTCTGTTAAGCCTCAATTGCAAGGTCTCTAAACCTTATTCCACTCTCCCAGCGGAGTATTGACTGCGGCCGCGTAATTTGGAAGCGGACCGCGTTATTCCTTCTGAGTCTATTTGCGAAGTCTCTGAATCTCAAATGTCGTTGTCACCGTAAATCCCATCGCGGTCGGGCCAAAGGTTTTGCGGCCGCGCTTTTATAGTGCGGTCAGCGGTGGTGTTTTCTCTAAATTACAGCTTCTCGGAACCTCAGTCTCGCAGACCGCGTAATAGTCTCTGCATCAGCGGTAAATCCTACGTGTCCGCGCTTTTCCATCGCGGTCAGCGGTATAGTTTCAGCCTTTGGCTTGTGCAAGTTTGACTCCTTCATGAGTTTATTTGGGCTTCTTTGCCTCATTTTGACCCAACCCTGCAAGCAAGCATATTAAGTTAGTTTTCGGGAATACCTTTAGCATTATTTTGACCCAAAACCTAAGCAAAAGAGAGAAAATAATAGGCTAAAATCCCTAGTTATCAATGTGGTAACATGGCTAGAATCATTTCCAGAGTATCCTGATAAGCTATACCACTTCGATGCCTAGGGTAATCTCTTCTAAGATACCTCAAATCTCGATACTCAAAGCAGCCTCTCTGCTAGTGTGACTGTTAAGACTGAGTCGCTCCCTAACGACCAGAATAACCACCATACGAAACAAAAGGTAAAGGCGCATCATATGATGCCTACCTCAAATGAGCACCGTGAGAACCATGACTTACTAGAGTACCATGGGAAGTCTGAAGTGCTGACAGAACTTTCCTACTAGAGTAGACTCTACAAAAATGACTCTTGCATCAAGACAAGGCACCACTAAATCCTCCTGAATCACGAGGCCTCTTATCTTTCACCACCTTTCTCCCCTAACAATGGATACACTGAATCCTCCATGTCATCTCCACTTCCTACCGGAGAAACATTATGATCTCTGTATTTCAAGACATACTGAGCTTAATTATAAAACTAAGCGTCTCAATGAATCTCCCCATCTTTTCATTCTCGATGGGAATCAAGAAAGTTGCGTAACGAGATAACTCTATAAACCTCATCTCATTCTGGCTGACATACCATATTATCTCGTGCAACAGATTTGAACTTTGATTAATGGATTTTGACTATGTTGGCGCGATTGAATATTGTTAACTTTTTGAGATTGTCACGACCCAAAAATCCAACCAAGGGGTCAGTAGGCAATCCAACTCTTAACAGAAATAACAGAAGAAAAACTAAGCATTTAACATCATAATTTTATAAACAAAGTGTAAAATCTCTGAAATCACAAGATATGTCTAAAATCAATAAAACAGTCTAAATAACTTTCCAATGCTAGTGTCACTGAGTGCATGAGCTCTAAGGAGTGCTAAATACAAAGTCTGCTAGGAATATAATGTTGTCTAACGCAAATGACAATAAAAGGGATAATGAAGGTAACTCTAAATTCTGTAAATGGATATGCAACGGTATCTCGGAGTTTCCCAAATGTCTAAGTAATTACCTCTCGAGACTCTGTTGGGACAAATGCCTAGATTTGTACAATAAGTGTAGTATGAGTACGACCAACCCCATGTACTCAGTAAGTGCTGAGCGTAACCTCGACGAGATAGTGACAAAGTTAAGACAAGACAACTACTTATAAACGTATGCAGTTAAAATAGCAAGAGAAATACCAAGATACATAACAATAATAATTACTAGAAGTAGTGAAATATTCAACTAAGAGTGAAAGGACAGCATTTTTCAATTAAAGCAATCTAAACCTTTTTCAATAACTTAAACCCAAGAGGATAAGATGACATCCGTGAACATACGCACAAAATCCACAAGGATAGAAAATATCAAAATTATACACATGCATTCACATCATAACTATTGTGGCGTACAACCCATTCCAAATACTGTTGTGGCGCGCAACCCGATCCAATGGCCATATTATTGTGCGAGAAACTTGGTCATATTATAACAATGTTGAAGTGAGTAACCCGGTCCAACATACCAATTTATAGGGAAACAACAAACAAGTAAACAAACATGGTTGAGCGCATAATACAATGTCAAAGAAGAGCGTTCAAGTATATTTTATTAAGGAAAAGATGATCATGACTAAGGTGACATAAGCAAATAAAAATCTCCACGAACAAATTCTACTCATATATCTCAACAAGAGACCAAACATGGTCATTAATGTGTGAATAATTAAATAGGACCTCAATCCAACATAACACAAAAGAATAATACAAGAAATAAGAAAAGTCATGAATAAACCTAATTCTACCTGCATGCGTTAACCCATGATAACACATATACACTCGTTGCCATGCATATATGTTGCCCCCAACACATTTAACATGTATCAAATAATTATTTACAACCTAATTCCCTCAAATCAAGGTCACCAAAGACACTTACATCTTTCTGAAACAAGTTCAACAATCCAATACCGCTTTCCATTTAAGACAAGCCTTCAAATAACTCGAATCTAGTCAAATAATACTCAAATACGTCAAAACAAGCTTAAGAAACTTTCCTAATACTAAAAATGTTCAATCTTTGTCACATTTGAAAAAGTCAACAAAAAGTCAACCGAGTTCACTTGGTCGAAATCTAAAATCATGAAAAAATCCCGATTACACATTCTTCCCCGAGTCCAAATATGTATTTTGTTTCGAGATCCGACCTCAAATTGAGGTCTAAATCTCCAAAATTCACTATCTTATGTTACTACCCAAAAAAAAATCATATTTTCTACTCTTCAAATCCGAGATTTTGGAGTGAAAGTCTATGAGAATTTATGGACATGAATCAAAAATAAGTTAAAATTACTAATCTTTGAAATTGGGAAGAAAATCCTCCAAACAAAAGCCTCCTTACGAAGTCTAGGTCTAAAAAATGGAGCAAACAAATGAATTCTGAAACTGTTATTTTATCTCAGATGTAGATATCGAAAATGCGAACAATTGATCACAATGCAACAATGCAAATACAACACCTTGGTTCGTATTTTTGAACAAGCGTTGTTGCATAAAGATCAATTGCAACCTGACCTTCGCAAATGCTACCTTCATATTTGCGGCCAAGTTGTTGCAAATGAAACCACCCATTTGGTTGAGCTCCTTCACAAATGCAGGCAACACTCGCAAATGCGAAAATGCAGACTTTTCGATGGCGTATAATGCATCACAGTTTCAATACAGCCTGAGCTCTCCCCACTCTCACAAATGCGAGGCGACAGTCGCAAATGCCTTGCATTTTTGAACTTCTTGTTGCAAATGTGACAGCAGTAGCACCAACAATAGCAAAACTAATCCAAACAGCCCGAAACTAATCTGAAATAAACCGCGAGCCCTCCGGGCCCCAGTCCAATCATTCGAATAAGCACTTAAACATCCAAAAACTCGCTCGTAAAGTCAAGAACATAAAAAACAACATCAAAACTAAAAATTAAGCATCAAAATTCAAGGATTTCAAATGTTCATAAACTCAAATTTCTAACTTTAAATTTTAAGCGCCGAAATAGCATCGGGTAAACCGAGACACAACCAAACATACGTACAAGTCCAAAATTATAATACGAACCTACCAGAATCGTCAAAACATCGATCCGAGTTGTTTTCCAATGATGTTGACCGTGGTCAACTCAAATAATTGGGAGCTAGAACTCAAAATGATTTATTCAGTCATTATATTCTCCCCCTCTAGAAGAAACGTTCATCCTCGAACGAACATAGACATGTACCTAAACAAGCAAAGAGATGCTGATATCTAATCCTCATTTCGGACTCATGCTCCCAAGTAGCCTTCTGAGTCGGCTTCCTTTCCAAAGCACCTTTATGGAAGGAAGTTTCTTAGATCTCAGCTTTCGAAACTATCGATCCATATAAGCTACCGGCGTTTCTTCATAAGTCAAATCCTCATTAAGCTGCATTGTGCTGGAGTCAAATACACACGACTTACCTTCATGATACTTTCGAAGCATTGAAATGTGAAATACCTTATGTACCCTCACTAGGCTAGGAGGCAATGCAAGCCTATAAGAAACCTCAAACGGGTCAATGGACCTTGGGCTCAACTTAACCTTCTTCCCAATTCTTATCACTCCCTTCATAGGAAAGAATTTTAAAAGTACCATTTTTCCCTCCTTAAAATCTACATCACAAACCTTCTTGTCCGCAAAACTCTTTTGCCTACTCTGTGCTACTTAAAGGTGATCATGAAACTTCACCTTATCTAAGACGTAACAAACCAAATACCTGCCACACATCCTAGCTTCACGGGCTCAAACCAACCAATAGAATAATCCCACCACCTACCTTATAAAGCCTCGTAAGTGCTATCTCAATGCTGCACTAATAGATGTTGTTGTAGGCAAATTTCGCCAATAGTAGAAACTTGTCACGATCCAAAATTCCACCAATGGTCGTGATGCCACATAAACTACTTGCTAGGCAAGCCAACACTTAATCAATCATAATTTAAATCATATTAATTAAATATGTAGCATAATCAAAGTACAAAAGAAAACAGAAGCAGTCTCAAATCAATAACATAAATGAAAATAACAGTGATAGGGTATAAGCACACCATAACTATCTGCATAGCCCAAAATCTGGTGTCACATCTATCACAAGCATCTAACAAGAGTTGAAATGTAAGCTAGATAAAAATGTCTGCCGAAGGAAATAGATAGACTAAATAGATAAGTAGGGATGGGGACTCCATGTGTTGCAGATCGGTAAGTAAAGAAACTCACCATGAAGTTTCCTCTAGATATCCTACTCAAACGGATGTACACCACCAATATCATCTTAATGCTCATACTTCACTTTAAAGCCTCTGAAGCAAACCGCCTGGCCTCTAATGCTCGTACTTCACTTGCTGATAATTGAAGGATCGATCTACAAACTCAACTATATCTTTCTTCATTCTCCTCCACCAATAGTGCTGCCTCAAGTCCTGATACATCTTCGCACCACCCAGATGAATTAAATACCGTGAACTGTGGGCCTTCTTAAGAATCAACTCACTTAGTCCATCAACATTGGGCACACAAATTCGACCCTGCATGTGCAACACCCCGTCATCTCCAATAGAAACCTTGCATCACTGTGTTGAACTGTGTCCTTAAGGACAAGCAAATGGGTGTCATCATATTGATACTCTCCGATGCGATCATATGAGGAAGAACAAGAAACCACACAAGCTAGAACCTTACTAGGCTCTAAAACATCTAACCTCACGAACTGATTGGCCAAGGCCTGAACATTTGATGCAAGCAATCTCTCACCAACCAGAATGAATGCAAGGCAACCCATACTTACCACTTTTTTACTCAAGGCATCGGCTACCACATTGGCCTTCTCGGAATAATACAAAATGGTAATATCAAAGTCCTTTATCAGCTCTAACCATCTTCACTGCCTCAAATTAGATCATTTTCTTGTACAAGTGATGAAGACTCTGATGATCCATAAATACCTCAGACGACACACTATATAGATAATGCCTCTAAATCTTCAATGCATGAACGATGACTGCCAACTCCAAATCATGAATGGGGTAGTACTTCTTACAAGGCTTCAACTGGCATGAAGCCTAAGCAATCACTCTACCCTCCTACATCAAGTCACACCCAATACCAATACGAGAAGCATCATAATATGTTATATAAGAACCTGATGATGAAGGCAAAACTAGAACTAGAGTTGTGGTCAAGGCAGTCTTGAGCTTCTGAAACCTCTCCTCACACTCATCCGACCACCTGAATGGAGCACCCTTCTGGGTCAACTTGGTCAAAGGTGGTGTAATGGCTGAGAAACCCTCCACAATGTGATGATAATATCTGGGCCAAGCCAAGAAAACTGTGAAACTCAGTAGTTGAAGACGATCTTATCTAACTCTGAACTGCCTCAATCTTTTTCGGATCCACCTTAATCACCTCATTGGACACCACATTCCCAGGAACGCCATCGAACTGAGCAGAAACTCACACTTAGAGAACTTGGCATAAAGCTTGTCCTCCCTCAATATCAGTAGTACAATCCTCAAATATTGTCTATGCTCCTTCAAGTTATGCGAGTAAACCAGGATATCATCACTAAATACTATAACAAACAAATCAAGATATGGCTGGAATACATTGTTCATCAGATGCATGAATGTTGCTAGGGCATTGGTCATCCCAAAGGACATCACAAGGAACTTATAGTGGCCATAGCGGGTCCTAAATGTCGTCTTCAGAATATCAGAGTCTCGAATCATCAATTGGTGATACCAAAAACTCAAATCAGTTTTAGAGAACAATCTAGCTCCCTAAAGCTAGTCATCTAAGTCATCAATGCGCGGTAAAGGATATTTGTTATCAATTGTAACTTTGTCCAACTGTCTATAGTTGATGCACATCCACATTGTACAATCATTCCTCTTCACAAACAAAAAATGGTGAACCCCAAAGTGTCACACTAGAAAGAATGAACCCCTTATCAAAAAGCTCCTAAAACTGCTCTTTCAATTGCTTGAACTCTACTTATGCCATACGGTACAGAGGAATAGAAATGGACTGAGTGTTCGGCACTAAGTCAATACCAAAATCAATATCCTTTACGGGTGGCATGCTCAACAGGTCTGCAGGAAACACATCCGGAAAGTATCACACTACCGGAACAAAATCAATGGTATGAGAATTAGCACCAACATCCCTCACCAAAGCCAAATATGACAAACACCCCTTGCCAACTATCCGTTGGGCCTTCATCTATGAAATCACCCTACTAGGAACATATTCTAGAGAACCTCTCCACTCGATCATAGGTAACCCCGACATCGTCAATGTCACGGTCTTAGTGTGACAATAAAGAATTGCATGATATAGAGACAACCAATTCATACCTAGAATCACGTCAAATCAACCATACTAAGAAATAAGAGATCAACTCTCATCTCCAATCCCCCAGTGGTTTCCACACATGACTGATACACATGCTCCACAACAATAGAATCACCCACTGGCGCAGATACATGAACAGGAAAAACTAGGGACTCGCAGGGCATATCCAAATAACGAGCATAATATGATGACACATATGAAAATGTGGAACCAGGGTCAAATAATATGGAAGCATCGTTGTGGCATATAAAGACAATACATGTGCATCGAGCCTTTCCGCCATCTGATCGACCACACCCTCTAGGGCGACCTCTAACTGCATGGGCCCCACCCCAAGCTGGCTGAGCAGGTGATGTAACTTTTGGTGCTAGTATCACGTGCCGAGAACTCTACTGTGGAACCACACTCAACAGTATGGGGAAATGCCTCTTGAGATGAGTCAAGTCCCCGTACTTGAAACAACCTCTCGAAATGATGGCTGACCTAAACGAGAGTATAAGATCCATGGCTAATTGATGCCTCACATTGAACCGGACGAGCCATTTGAGCAAGTTGATAAGGACGACCCCGGCCGTGATAGGACTGCCCCGAGAATAATCAGCGCTGAAACCAATCAAACCACGAGGACACTTGGCCTCTCTCTCCTCATGCTTCTAACTACGGACCTACTCTAGCCGCCTAGCAATATCAACCACTTCGTCAAACCTAATACCCGATGCAATCTCCGAGTCATGACGAAGCACAGTCCATAGTTGAGGCCACCAATGAACCTCCTGATCCTCTCTCTCTCTGTGGGAACCAACTAGATCGCGTGAAGAGCTAACTCTGAAAATCTCATCTCATACTGGGTCACAGACATAACTTCTTGTTTAGATTCTCAAACTATCTATGCAACTCCTCTATGTGGGTCTATGGAATGAACTTCTCCAAGAAGATAACGGAGAACTCTTGTCATGTAAGTGGTGCAGCCCCGGCTGGCCTACTCAACTCATAGGTCTCCCACCATCTGAATGCTGCCCCTCATAGCTGAAAGTAGCAAATGAGACTCCACTAGTCTCCAAAATACCAACAAGACGAATAATCTGCTGGCATTTGTCCATGAAGTCTTGAGCATCCCCTAACTCAACTCCACTGAATGTTGGAGGCTTAAGCCGCCCAAACCGCTCTAGCCTCTTCTACTCCTCGTTACTCATATGTGGGCCCGCTAGGGCCTAAGCCGTTTCAACCGGCTGGGCTAGTAGTACTCCCAGTGTATGAAGTCCCTGTACTAATTGATCTGGAGTACGAGTAGCGGGAATCTAAGCACCTCCCCTGGCTTGAGAAGTGGCTACTGTAGCCATAACTAAAATTGCATGTGCAAGGCTAGTGCATATAGTCAATATCTAGGCCAAAGCCTCCTGAAGGCACGGTATCACAATGGGCACAACTGGTTCCTGAGTTGGTCCTACCGGCTCAACCACATCTGGTGTTTTCTCCTAAGTTGGAGCAGCTAGTGGATCTACAATTGCTACTTTAGGTGTTGTACAAGTGGAACCTCGACCTCTACCATAGCCCCAGCCTCTTGTGGCCCTAGCTAATGGTACCAGTAGCCATCTGCCCAATCCGGTAGCATGCGTCCTCACCATTTGTGAGAGAATAGAATAATAGAATTTGTTTTCGGATTAAACAAATTCGCACAACGAGAATACAAGAAAGTAAAGTTTTCCGTATGTTTCGGTAGCCTCTCGAAGATAAGTACAAATGTCTTTGTACCTATCCGAAAGACTCTACTACCCTACTCATGATTCGTAGTACCCACGAACCTAGGGCTATGATATCATCTTTTCAAAACCCAAAATCCCAACCCGTCGTTATGGCACCTAACACATCGTCTAGGCAAGCCGAAATCAGACAACAAACGCAACATAATAACAAGATTCATAGAAATAGCATAAACATGAGGTCTCAATATAATGAAAACTGCTAATACAAGTAAATTCCCCTAGAAACTGGTAAGTACGGAGTCATGAGCTACTACAAGAGAATACAAGTCTGGAACTGAATAATAAGTACACTGTCTAAATTATAACAACAATTTTAAAGGAATAGACAAGTCAACTGCGACCAAGGGTGCAACTCTACCTCGCCTCTCGCAGATAGTCCAAAAAGTAACCTACTGCTGATAACCGGTCCCCGTACTTGGATTAACACAATTAAGTGTAGAGTGTACTATGAGTACAAATGACAAATATACCTAATAAGTATCGTAAATAAACACGGGAAGGTAAAAGAAGCACAAATTATTAATGATACTAGCTATCACATGTTTAGTTTCCTCCTTTAGACCGGTATAAAACAATATTGAAATCAAGTCATCAAGTCTTGTAAGAAAACATCAGTGTATGTTGGTAGACAATTTCTCAAACACTCTATTCAAAAAATATCTTGGCATTTAGAGGTGATATGCTGTTAAAACAGATAAATGATCAACAAAATTGCAAGTAAAGTTGAAATGTGAAATCTAACAAAGACAAAGGCCTGATTTCCTCACTTTTCCATATCCGTTCGAAACCAATAATAAATATTTCCAATATCTGCGTGTACACTATCAAGAGAGAAATATGAGAGGTTGAACCTATGGGGATAGACTGGTATCCACATGTTGCATGGACAACTCACGTGCTAATAATAGAACCCGCACGGATAACTCCCGTGCTACATTAACAACTCACGTGACAATAAGATAAATATATGGTTCCGCACGGACATCTCATGTGCCAATAACACAATCTTCCCGGTATGGTTACTAGCACAACAACAAAATCCTCTTGGCGTGGTAACAGAACACCAGTCCAAACATATCATACATGACCAATTAAATAAGTATATATGTATGAAACGAGTGAATATAAAATTTCAAGCTCCTGGACGGGTATAAACGACATGTTAAAATGTAAGTATGTGCTAGTATACTATCATAGCTCAAACCAGCAATTTCAGCGAAGAATAACATTTATCTGTTTATTCAGGATTTAAGCCCTTATGTAGCCTCAAATATAGCTCAAATAGTTCACAACAATGTCACAAATATGCGGAGCATCATAGATTAAGGTTTAACAGTCAAATTCTAGGCTTATAAGAGCCCGAGCACAACCCAAACATGAATAAGTAAGCATGGTGCCCGCACATGGGTTCATCCCCACGCATGTGTGCACCCAATAACACATAGTCATCACAACAATTCAGGAAACTAGTGACTCAACTGAGTTTACACAAGATACTTACCTCAAACAAATCAAATCACATCGCTAGCAAGCCCTTCCCAAACGTATCAATCTCTGGAAGGCTCGAATCTAGCCAAAAATAATGTAATACTATTAATATAAGCCATAGGAACTGATTCCAAAATGATAAAGCTAAGTTATTTAACCAAAGTCAAAAATTCAACCCCATGCCCATGTCTCGGAATCTGACAAAACTGACAAAATCCAAACACTCATTCAACAACGAGTCCAACCATACCAAAATTACTCAATTCTGACCTCAACATGACCTTTAAATACTCAAATTAAAGTCTATGAAGTTTTCCCAATTTTTCCAACTAAAACACTAATTAAATGGAAAAATAATGATGGATTCATGTATATTACCAAATCCGAGTTAGAATCACTACCCCAATTAACTCCTTGAAAATCCCTACGAGAATCTCCCAAATCTGAGGTCTCTAGCTCAAAATAAGAGAAATGGATTCAAACCATCGATTTTGATATTTTAAAGGTCTTCCCAGTGATTACACATCGCGATCACGGAATTTCCTTCGCGATCGCGAAGAACAAAATCTTCTGTGGCCAAAATCCTTCTACGCGAATGCACCCTCGGCTCGGGAACGCGCTGACCCAACCCTTATAACTACGTGATCGCGGACCAACTCACGCAACCGCGAAGAAACAACGCGTCTGAATCCCAACCTCCCCATCCTTCTTCGCGAATGCGTACATGCGCCCGCATTCGCGTAACACAAACTCTCAAAACTCCGCGATCGTTGACTTCCACTCGCGATCGCGTATAAGGAAACCAGAAGCACATGCATTAACAACTTCAAAAAAACTTCCAAGTCAAATTTCAATATGTCAACAATCCAAAATCCACTCGAGGCCCCCGGACCTCAACCAAACATTCTAACAAGTCATAAAAATCACACGAACTCGCTTGAAGCATGTTAACGGCCAATTTTGACCGTCCCTTTTAAAATAAATTTATTCACGCTTAAGAATTTACAATAAATACTTTAAAAGTATTTTATGTTAATGAATATCTATTTTATAAATTAATTAAGTATTAGTTTTAAAATTAGTCATGCAGTACTAATATTGTGTAATTACAAATATATTTACTATTATAAAAATAACTTTTATATATACATTACATAGGTTTTATAATTTGATATAATTACTCCTTAATTTCAAGTGAATTAGGTTACTATGTTAATATTTTGAATTAGTGTTATAATTCAAAATATGTGTTATTTATAGATAATTAATTTAAAAAATTAGCAACATACAGAAATTATACTTTTACTACATTTTATTAAAATTGTTAAGCTTATTTAAATTAATTTTAAGTTGATTAAAAACTATAAGGCTACAATTGCAATTCCTTCATTAAAAATTAAGTGGTTATTCATTAAATCAAAATCAGCCCAAATACCAAGCACAATCTGGACCTGACCCAGTCCAAATACCCAGTCTTATTCCAAGTTCTCAATCCATGCCACTCCTTTCGAACCAACCAGGTCGCGCCACATCACTTTCTAATCCCACTCACAAAACAAACACAAGCAATCTGAGATATTGATTTAATTCATCAAAAGTCACAAATTATCCCTATTTTCCATTTAATCTCGACCTATTATTAGACATTATCTAAGTCAATGGATTCACACATATCCAACGGTCACCGTATTTTTCTGGAATTGATTTTCTTTGTGATGACCCAAAAGGTCATCTTATGTAATTTAAGCCTTATCTGTGTTCCGAGGCTCCGAGAGCCTCCGTTAGTCTCACCTCGTTATGCGTGCGCAGCCCGAACGTGTAGCCGGGAAGCTATTATGTGAAAATGAGTTTTGATAATTAATAAATGAATATAGTTGACTTTGGTCAACATTTTTGGTAAACGAACCTGGACCCATGATTCGACGGTCCCGGAGGGTTCATAGGAAAATATGGGACTTGGGCATATGCTCGAAATCGAATTTCGAGGTCCCAAGCCCGAGAAATGAATTTTTAAAAGAAATTGTTTTCTGAAAATAATAAAGGAATATGAAAGTGAATAATTATGTGAAAACCGTGTTACCGGGCCCGTATTAAGGTCCCGAAGCCCGGAACAGGTTTATTATATATTACTTGTCTTATTTGTAGAATTTGGTGAAAAACGGGCATGAATTGAGTGGTTTCAGATCAAAATGGGGTTTTGAAGTTTTAAAGAATTTGAAATGCGGCTTGGAAAGCGATGTGATGTTCCCGAGGTCCGAGTGAGATTCCGAGACCGGGAATAGTTCCGTGGTGTCATTTATAACTTATCTGCAAAGTTTGATGTCATTCCGAGCAGTTTAGGCCGGTTCGGCGTATTTGAAATGAATTCTTGAATTTTAAGTTCCTAAGTGTTGATTAAATAGGTTTTGGGGTTTGATTTCGAGTTCCGCTATTGTTTTTCGTGTTCTGAAAGTTCAAGCAAGTCCGCTTAGTGATTTAGGATTTATTGGTATATTTGGACGGGGGCTCGGGTAGGCCCAGGTGCCTCGCGGACCCCGCGCGACGCTAAAAACCAGCAAAAACCACTACTAGTGCACAACAGCTGGTGTGACCGCAGGTGCGGTTGCCCAGCCGTAGGTGCGGGACCGCCCCTGCGGTCCCAGCCTCGCAGGAGCGACCCCAGCCCTTTTGCCCAGAGTCCGCAGGCGCGAGACTCATCCCGCAGGCGCGAGACCGCAGGCGCGGTCCAAGCCCTCGCAGGCGCGGGATTTCCCGCAGGGGCGACCAAGTCCCCGCAGGAGCGGCCTCCGCCAGAGCGGAGCTTTGTCCGCAGGAGCGGCCCCTCATGGGCTGGCCCAAGATCACAGGTGCGACCACTTTTCTGCACCTGCGGGACCGCAGGTGCGATTAAACTTCCGCAGGTGCGGAAATCGTCCAGTGAAATTTTAAAGTCCCAAAACAGTGTTATTCCGGGATTTTCATAAAAACACACTAACTCTCCCTTCTCCAAACCCCTTAGGCATCCATTGAAGCTTCCCTTCACCAATACTTCGTGGGTTAGTAAATCTTAACTTATTTCCTTCATTTCCATTAATCGTTATTGAATTCCTAAGCCAAAAACATGCAATTTAAGGTAGAAATTGGGGTAAGTGGGGAGTGTTCGGTNCCGAACCTCGAGTTTCGACCACGTGGGCCCGGGGTCAAATTTTGGAATTTTAGGAAGAATGATTAGAAATGGATAATTAGACTGTGGGTTTGATTCATTGAGTAATTATTGATATACTTGAGTTAAATAGGTCTAGATAATACCATTTCGGAGCCGGATTATAGAGGAAAGGCGGTGTTAGAGGGTTGATCGCTCTATTTTTGGACCCAAGGTAAGTGTCTTGCCTAATTTTGGTGAGGGACTAGGTGTTATTTGGTATGTGTTAAGTGAATATCATGTTCATTGCATAGGTGAGGTGACGAGTACCTATGAAATGTGTGTCAAGCATGCCCGTGAGTCTATTTTGATATAAATTGCAGTATTTCTTCAATATTTAGTATATTATGAAATTTTCTTTACTCGGTGCCTTATTCTTGATTGAAAGTATTGGCCATTGAGTTGAGAAAGTTTTGATACGAATGGTAACACAAGTGTAGAGAACGTGATTAAGGTAATTGGTTATAGCTGAGACCCTGGCCGGGCATTTCTTGAATTACTACTTGATGCTTCCCCCTTGCCGGGTGTTTTGGAATTGCTTA
>ML263357.1:42220-96474 GCA_005239495.1 Nicotiana undulata | reverse complement strand
TTGTGTTTAAACTTGAATTACAAGACATAAGTCATAATTATATAATATACTTTACAATAAATATCCTTAGATAATATAATATAAATACATAAAAAATAACCAACGGCTATAATTACACCTTTTTCCTTTTCTCAACTATAAATACCCCTCATTCTTTCATTATTACTCACAAAATCATCAATCTCTCTCTACTCAAATTCTCTATTCAAGTTAAATTATGCCTGGTGGTTCTAGAAATAAGCCATTTATTCAAGAACACTATAATGTGGTAGAAGAAAATGAAGAATTTTACATAGTAAAGTGCAAGCACTGTGGTCGTGTCTACACTTGGCGTCCAAAGTTGACCGGCACGGGCTCTTTAAGGAGGCATATAATAAAGAGTTGTCTTAGGCGTTCTCAAGACATTCGTAATGTTATAGTTTCTTAATTTAATTTGAAGTACTATTAATTTATTATGCAATATTAGTGCAAGTTTGAAGTACTATTATTATTAATTTGAAGAAACTTACTATTTTTTGTGTTTAAATATGAATTACAATATTTATATCCCAAAGATTTATAAGAAATTGCCTTACATAAAAAAAAATAAAAAAAAAAATAGGCCGGACCCGTTTAGGCCCGTTTGGCCCGCGGGCCCGACCCGCTTAGCCCGGGCCCATGTGGGCTTAGGCCCGTGGGGCCGGTTCCACCCACATAGCCCATTTAGCCCGGGCCCGCAACCCGTTTGGCCCGGCCCACTTGGCCCGTTTGGCCCGGGCCCGGCCCGTTAGCCAGCCCTACCTGACGCTGTGAAAAGATGAGGGTACTGACTCCGCATATCCTGATCGGTCTCCCAAGTCGCCTCCTCGACCGGATGACCCCTCCACTGAACCTTGACTGAGGCAATATTTTTCGACCTGAGCTTTCTGACCTGCCTGTCCAATATAGCTACAGGCTCCTCAACATACGATAGATCCTTGTCCAACTAGACTGAGCTTAAATCCAAAAGATAAGTCGGATCACCGTGATACTTCCGGAGCATAGAAACGTGGAATACCGGATGAACTCCTGCTAGGTTGTGAGGCAGGGCTAACTCATAAGCAACCTCCCCAACCCGCTGCAATACCTCAAAAGGGCCAATGAACCTCGGACTCAGCTTGCCCTTCTTCCCGAATCTCATGACGCTCTTCATAGGTGATACCCGAAGCAAAACTCGATCACCAGCCATAAATGCCAAGTCACGAACCTTCCGGTCCGCATAACTCTTCTGCCTAGACTGGGCTGTGCGAAGTCTCTCCTGAATCACCTTCACCTTGTCCAGGGCATCCTGAAACAAATCTGTGCCCAACAATCGGGTCTCGCCCGGCTCAAACCATCCCACTGAAGACCTGCACCACCTACCATACAAAGCCTCATACGGCGCCATCTAAATGCTGGACTGGTAGCTGTTATTATAAGCAAACTCTGCAAGTGGCAAATATCGATCCCATGACCCTCCAAAATCCATCACACAGGCATGGTGCATGTCCTCGAGAATCTGAATTGTGAGCTCGGACTGCCTGTCCGTCTAAGGGTGAAAAGCTGTACTCAACTCCACCTTAGTGCCTAACTCCTGCTGAACGGCTCTCCAGAATCGTGAAGTGAACTGTGTACCTCTGTCTGAAATGATAGATACTGGAATACCGTGGAGGCGAACAATCTCCCGGATATAGATCTCAGCCAACTCTTGGATGAATATGTAGTCAACACTGGAATGAAATAGGCTGATTTGGTCAGCCGATCTACAATCACCCAAATAGCATCGTACTTTCTCAAAGTCCGAGGAAGTCCAACCACAAAGTCCATGGTGATCCGTTCCCACTTCCACTCTGGAAGCTCAATATGCTGAAGTAATGCTCCCGGTCTCTGATGCTCACATTTAACTTGTTGACAGTTGAGACACTTGGCTACAAACTCCCCTATATCCTTCTTCATTCTTCGCCACCAATAGTGCTGCCTCAAATCCTGGTACATCTTCGCGGTACCCGGGTGGATGGAATACCGCGAACTATGGGCCTCTTCAAGTATCAACTCCTGAAGCCCATCTACATTGGGCACACAAATACGGCCTTGCCTCCTCATCACACCATCATCACCTATAGCCACATCCTTGGCATCACCCTGCCGAACTCTATCTTGAAGATCTAGAAGGTTGGGATCATCATATTGGCATTCCCGTACACGGTCATAAAGAGACGATTGAGCAATCACACAAGCAAGAACCCGGCAAGGCTCCGAAAGATCCAACCTCACAAACTGGTTGGCTAAGGACTGAACATCCAAGGCTAAGGGCCTCTCAGTTGCACGAAGATATGCCAAACTACGCAAACTCTCCGCCCGGCGACTCAAGGCGTCGGCCACCACATTGGCCTTCCCCGGGTGGTATAATATAGTGATTTCATAATCCTTGGGTAACTCCAACCATCTACGCTGGCGCAAATTGAGATCCTTCTGCCTGAATATGTGCTGCAAACTCCGATGATCTGTGAATATCTCACAAGGGACACCATATAAATAATGACGCCATATATTCAGGGCGTGAACAATCGCTGACAACTCGAGATCATGAACGGGGTAGTTCTTCTCATGCACCTTCAACTGTCTAGACACGTAGGCAATCACCCTACCGTCATGCATCAATACCGCTCCAAGTCCAATCCTCGAAGCATCACAATAGACTGTATAGGACCCTGATTCTGTGGGTAATACTAACACTGGAGCTGCAGTCAGGGCTGTCTTGAGCTTCTAAAAGATCTCCTCACACTCCTCAGTCCATACAAAAGGTGCACCCTTCTGGGTCAGTCTGGTCATGGGTGCTGAAATGGATGAAAATCCCTCCACGAAACGGCGATAATACCCAGCCAAACCAAGGAAACTGCGGACCTCAGTAGCTGAAGTCGGTCTAGGCCAACACTGAACTGCCTCTACCTTCTTCAGATCTACCTTTATCCCATCCGAAGATACCACGTGGCCTAAGAATGCCACGGAATAGAGCCAAAATTCACACTTAGAGAATTTGGCATACAATATCTTTTCCCTCAACGTCTGAAGCACGGTCCTCAAATGCTGCTCATGGTCCTCCTAGGACCGAGAATATACCAGGATGTCATCAATGAACACGATGACGAAAGTATCAAGATAAGGCCGAAATACGCTGTGCATCAGGTGCATAAATGCTGCTGGGGCATTGGTCAGCCCAAATGACATAACAAGGAACTCATAATGACCATATCTGGTCCTAAAGGAAGTCTTCGGGATATCCGTCTCCCGAATCTTCAACTGATGATAGCCCGAACGCAGGTCAATCTTGGAGAACACCCCAGCACCCTGTAACTGGTCAAATAGATCATCAATGCGAGGAAATGGGTACCTGTTCTTCACTGTCACCTTATTCAGCTGCCGGTAATCAATACTCATACGCATCTGTAAAGACCCGTAAAATTTCTTGCTTAAAATAATGCCCGAATAAGTCCCCGAGTGGTTAACTCTCTGGAAATTCTTAAAACGGACCTTAATTTTGTAAAAATACCCCGGATTTGAAAGAACTTAATTTTTGCAAAAATTGGGGGTTATGCGACGCACTATGCGATCGCATAACGTGTATGCGGACCGCACAGTGGTTGCATACACGGGCAGATCACTGCCCAATTGAAGGGGTGTTATGCGACGCATAATGCGATCACATAACGTGTATGCGACGCATAATGCGATCGCATAACGTGTATGCGAACCGCATAGTGGTCGCATATCCGGGCAGAATGTTTTCAAAATTTGTCCCACCTGGGGGCCATTCTGCGGTCCAATATGCGGAGCGCATGTCAGGAATGGGATCGCATACTCGACGCCGTCTTTTAATTTTCTAAATTTTTATACCCGACTCAAGTTTCATTTAACCTCTGCCCCCTTTCATTTTAACCAGTTTTCTGAACAAATAGAGATAAGTAAAGGGGAGTTCTTGAGAAAGGAAGTGATCCTTCCACCAAAGTGAATTTCAAGGTCTCTCAGGCCTGGCAATTTGAGTAATCCCTTTCTTCCCGATTCTAGCAGGTAAGGGTTCCCAACCCCTTTTCTTTCTTTTCATTAATTTTCTGATTTTTAAACAAAGGGAGGGTTGACCTGGATTGATTCTTAGAAATATTAGCTAAGACCTTGCATGCATGTTTAATAGTGGTGCTAATCTAATAAGAGGGAGTGGGTTGGGGAAACCTTCACAAAGATAGGGTTGGTAATCTAATGGGTTCACATAATTCTTGACAAAATGCTTGAGAGAGTCCGAAGTGCATGCATGACTTCAAATTCTGAGTTGAATATGTCTAATTGTGAACTAGATTGACGGTACTAGTCGGCTCAGTGGTTGTGGGTTAATGTTGAAAAGGGAAACTCGACTCCAGGTATGTAGGGCTAACTTTAGTCTTTGTAAAATCACTTGTGGTGTTTGAGCATACGGTACGTGTATTGTTATAATATGTGCAACTGGTTGTCCGAATTTATGTGATGTGTGAAGTGTAATACTTGTCTGTCTTTTGTTGACCACCACACTACCACGTTATGAAAAATGGTGCTAAAAGGATAATAAATCCAAGAGAATGAGTGTGTATGCTAAAGGCTATGAAAAGAAGTTGTATTCTTATTGCTGAAATCTTCTGTGATTGAACTGTGAATTGTCATCGTTGGTATGAGATGTAATTGTCAGGTGGGATCGGATTGTGCGCCGCAACAGGGGAGATAAGGGTGATATGTAAGAAGTGATAAGGGTGTGATTGTAACTGTCAGGTGGGATCGGGATGCGCGTCGTAACAGGGGAGATATGTAACAAGTGATAAGGGTGTGATTGTAACTGTCAAGTGGGATCGGGTTTCTGCCGCAACAATTGTAAGGTGGGATCGGGTTGCACGCCGCAACAGGAGGAATAAGGGTGAGATATGAGGAGGGACAAGGATGGAATTGAAATTGTGATTTTTGATAAAGTGAAAATTGTGGAACTTCCATAGTATATCTTTCTATGTCTTGTGCAGTAATGGTGTGACTCTCTGCCTGTCTCTTGCCTGTGCATTATTGAGTTTACTAGAGTAAAGTTTGTTCATGCATACCGGTACAATTCAAATGTACTGACGTCCCTTTTGCCGGGGGCGCTACATTCTTGTGATGATTGTAGGTGGTTCTATAGCAGGTACTTCAGCACACCGATAGTAGTGCCTCCTCTTCGTCCTATTAGCGGTTTTGGTGAGCCCCTCTTCTCTCGGGGCCCAGTGCGGTTCATGCAACCTTTCCTCCTGGATTCTTATTTTGGTACTTGTGTAAGGTATAGCCGGAGCCTTGTTACAGGCAAGTATTGTATAACTCCATCGTACTCTTAGAGGCTCAGTAGACATAATGTAGGTAGTGTACATATGTATTTTGGGTAAGTAATGGTACGGTTCAGAATCGTGATCCACGCTGGTAAAGTTGTATGTATTCTGTAAGTATTTGGTATAATATGTTGGTAATGATAAAAAAGTAGAAATGAATCCAATTTGTAAGTTTTATGCTTAAGTCTAAATGGCTATTTCACATGAATAATGTATATTGAAATCACGGGGTAACGCGTGGGATAGGAAAGGAAAATCCAGGTCCGCTTGACCGGGGTCCTCCGGTTGAGTGCCGGTCGTGTCCCTCAGTTTTGGGGCGTGACAAACTTGGTATCAGAGCCTAAGGTTTCAAAAGAGTCCTAGGATGTCTCGGAGCCGTGTCTAGTAGAGCCCTTCTTATCGGTGTGTTGTCGACCACATTGATAATTAGGGGGCTACACGGACATTTAGGAAATTACTCTTTTCAGTATTATTCTATATCGTGCGGTGAAGTGGAGAGTGAAAATGTCCTTGTCTAATTCGTGCTTTATTCCGAATTATTTTACCAGCAATGCACCAAAGAAGAGAGCTCGACTCGGCCTTGAGGCAAATGCCACCCCAAGTGGGACTGTGAATCATGTACCTGGTAGTGCGGGTGAGAGTGACTCCCCGGCCTTGAATATTCCGGACCCTTCTAATCCGGATCAAAGCATTCCTGTTCCTGCGGCGGCGGAAGGTGCAGCAACCCCTCCCGCCGACATTCCTGATCCCTCTACGGTTCCAGCTTCTGGTCCAGGTACGTCCGAGGGGGACCTCAGAGGAGCTATCCATATGTTAACTCAATTGGTGGCCGCTCAGACCCAAAGATCTCATGCTACCTCTGCGTGCTCCAACGGACAGGGAGATTTCGCCGGCTCCAGAGTCAACTGGTTTCTGCAGTTGGCCCCTCCAGAGTTCTCAGGTATGGATCCAGAGGTCGATCCGCAGGATTTTCTTGATGAGATGTGCAAGACCCTTCGGGTGATGAAGGCTACAGGGACAAAGGGGGTTGAGTTAGCTTCGTACAGGCTGAGGGGAGCAGCATATTCCTGGTTCGAGATGTGGGAGGGTTCCCGTGGAGAGGGAAGTCCTCCGGCTAGATGGAGCGAGTTTGTGGACGCGTTCATGGATCACTTTTTGCCTGCCGAGACTGTGGCAGCCCGTGCTACTGAGTTTGAGGTCCTCAAGCAGGGCAGTATGAGTGTTTGGGAGTACCACATGGAGTTCGTGAGGTTGTCCAAGTATGCTCCCCAGTTAGTGTCGACCATGGATGCTCGAGTTCGACGATTTGTTCAGGGTCTCAGTCCTTTGGTTGTGAATGAGGCTGCTACAGCGATTTTGCACTCGGACATTAATTATGGGAAGATTGTGGGGTTCGCCCAGGCTACGGAGGCTAGAAAGATGAAGATACGGGCAGACAGAGAGAGTAGCAGCAGAGCCCGGTCGGTGGGTCATTCAGGGAGCGTAGTTTTAGGGGGGAGACCAGTTCAGGGGAGGGGGTCAACAGGGCCATTCCAGTTTTATGCTCAGTCTTCAGCCAGTGCACCGCCATCCGTACACCGTCATCAACCGAATAGTCATTGGAGATCAGGATCCGACAGCAGGAGACCCCATCAATCAGGTCGTTCCGGAGGAAGGTTCCAGCAGCAAGGGAGGGCTTTGTTCCCTCAGTGCGGAGGGTTCCATACTGAGGCCTGTTATCTGAATCGCCCGTTATGCTTCAGGTATGGGGTGAGGGGTCATCTTCACGGGATTGTCGTGCGTCCAGCCAAGGCATGGGTAGGGGGTTTGCCCAGTCATCCGGTTCTTCAGCCGCCACATCTTCCGTGCGTCCTCCAGCTCCAGCAGGGCATGGTATAATTAGGGGTGGGGCTCGTGGTAGAGGCGGACCCAGCCGATTCTATGCTTTGAGTGGTCGCCAGAATGCAGAGGCTTCTCCAGATGTTGTCACAGGTATTCTGAATGTTGAAGCACTTGATTGCTATGCTCTTATTGATCCGGGATCCTCCTTGTCCTATGTTACCCCGTTTATTGCTTCAAGTTTTGGGATAAAACCCGAGCGGCTTCATGAGTCGTTCTTCGTATCAACTCCGGTTGGTGATTCTATCACATCAGCGCGAGTCTATAAGAATTGTGTTGTCACGGTATGTGGTCGCGTTACCACGGCCGATCTTATTGAGCTGGAGATGATAGATTTTGATATTATTATGGGAATGGACTGGCTTTATTCGTGCTTTGCCAAGCTCGACTGCCGAACGAGAGTCATGAGACTTGAGTTTCTTAATGAGCCGGTTATTGAATGGAAGGGGAATGGGGTGGTTCCGAAAGGTAGGTTTATCTCCTGCCTTAAGGCCTCGAAGATGATTAAGAAAGGGTGTATCTATTATTTGGTCCGGGTCGCAGACACCGCTTCAGAAGTGTCGGCCCCCGAGTCCGTGCCAGTCGTGAATGAGTTTCTTGAAGTATTTCCGAACGAGCTTCCAGGGGTTCCACCAGATAGAGAGGTTGATTTTGGGATTGATGTACTACCAGATACGCAGCCAATATCTATCCCACCATACAGAATGGCGCCAGCAGAATTAAGGGAGTTAAAGGAGCAGTTGAAGGATTTATTAGATAAGGGGTTCATTCGGCCGAGTGTGTCGCCGTGGGGTGCTCCGGTTCTTTTTGTTAGAAAGAAGGATGGGTCGCTCCGTATGTGTATTGATTATCGGCAGCTCAATAAGGTCACTATCAAAAACAAGTATCCATTGCCTCGAATAGATGATTTGTTTGATCAATTGCAAGGTGCGAGGTTCTTCTCCAAAATTGGCTTACGGTCTGGGTATCATCAGTTGAAGATCAGGGAGCAAGATATTCCTAAGACCGCCTTCAGGATTCGTTATGGTCATTTTGAATTTCTGGTAATGTCCTTTGGGCTGACCAATGCTTCAGCAGCTTTTATGGATCTTATGAATCGGATTTTCAAACTGTTGCTAGACTCCTTCGTGATTGATTTTATTGATGACATCCTTGTCTACTCGCGGAGTCGGGAAGATCATGTTGATCACCTTAGAGCAGTCCTACAGACTCTTCGTCATCACCACCTGTATGCTAAATTTTCGAAATGTGAGTTTTGGCTGGAATCAGTCGCGTTTTTGGGTCATGTTGTTTCCAGAGAAGGGATTCAGGTTGATCCCCAGAAGATCGCAGAAGTGAAAGATTGGCCTAGACCAACGACCCCGACGGAGGTTCGTAGTTTCTTGGGACTCGCTGGGTATTATCGGAGGTTTGTGGAGGGATTCTCCACCCTCGCCTCCCCATTGACTAAATTGACGCAGAAAGTAGTTAAGTTTCAGTGGTCCGATGCTTGTGAAAAGAGTTTTCAAGAATTTAAGTCGAGATTGACTTCGGCACCGGTGTTAACATTGCAAGAAGGTTCAGAGGGATTTGTGGTCTATTGCGGTGCTTCAAGGGTTGGTTTGGGGTGTGTGTTGATGCAACGTGGGAAGGTCATAGCATATGCTTCAAAGAAACTCAAGAATCACGAGGAGAATTATCCGACACATGATTTGGAACTCGCGACTGTGGTGTTTGCATTAAAAATTTGGCGGCATTATCTTTATAGAGTCCACGTGGATGTGTTCTCAGACCACAAGAGTCTACAGTATTTATTCAAGAAGAAGGAACTAAATCTGAGGTAGCGGAGGTGGTTAGAATTGCTTAAGGATTATGATATGAACATCTTGTACCATCCAGGAAAGGCGAATGTGGTGGCCGACGCTCTCAGTCGGAAATCTATGGGTAGTTTGGCTCATTTGGAAGCGGATCAAAGGCCCTTGGCTCGGGAGGTTTATCAATTTGCCAGTTTGGGGGTTTGTCTTTCGACCTCAGGCGAGGGGGAAGTTATGGTGCATAATGAGGCAGAATCGTCACTTGTAGCGGAAGTCAAGGAGAAGCAGTTTGATGATCCAGCATTGGCACAGTTGAAGGAGGCAGTTCTGAATGGCAAGATTTCGGCATTTTCGCTCGGCAGCAATGACGGAGTGTTACGATGTTAGGGTAGGCTATGTGTTCCCGATGTAGATAATCTTCGGGGAAGGGTAATGGCAGAGGCTCATAGCTCCCGGTATTTGGTGCACCCAGGTTCTACAAAAATGTATCATGATCTCCGGGCAGTTTATTGGTGGGGCGGTATGAAGAGGGACGTGGCAGGCCATGTATCCAAATGTTCTATTTGTCAACAGGTGAAGGCCGAGCATCAGAGGCCTGGTGGGTTAACTCAACTTATGGAAATACCGACGTGGAAATGGGAGATGATCAACATGGATTTCGTGGTAGGGTTACCTCACACTCAGCGCAAGTTCGACTCGATTTGGGTAATAGTGGACCGACTCACCAAATCAGCTCACTTCTTGCCAGTCAAGTCCACCGATACTGCAAAATAGTACGCTCAGTTCTATATCAAGGAAACAGTCAGGCTTCATGGCACTCCAGTTTCTATTATCTCGGATCGAGGGGCCCAGTTACCGCTAACTTTTGGAGGAAATTTCAGCAGGGTCTGGGTACTCATGTAAATCTCAGCACAGCTTTCCACCCACAGACGGACGGACAAGCAGAGCAGACTATTCAGACGCTTGAGGATATGTTACGGTCCTGTGTTTTGAATTTCAAGGGTAGCTGGGATGATTACTTGCCGCTCATAGAGTTTGCTTACAATAACAGCTTTCATGCTAGTATTCAGATGGCCCCATTAGCATTGTACGGGAGGAGATGTAGATCTCCGATCGGAAGGTTTGAGGTTGGTGAGGCAGAATTGATAGGGCCGGATCTTGTGCACCAAGCTATGGAAAAAGTTAGAGTCATTCAAGAAAGGATGAAAATTGCTTAGAGTCGTCAGAAATCCTATGCGGATGTTCGTCGTAGAGACTTAGAGTTTCAGGTAGATGATTGGGTGTTCTTGAAGGTATCTCCCATGGAGGGAGTCATGCGGTTCGGAAAGAAGGGTAAATTGAGCCTAAGGTATGTCGGGCCGTATCGGGTCGCTCAACGGATAGGACAGGTCGCGTATAGGCTGGAATTGCCCCCTGAAATGTCATTAGTGCACCCGGTATTCCACGTGTCTATGTTGAAGAAGGTAATTGGAGATCCTTCCGCCATCGTGCCAGTTGAGACCATTGAGGTTAGTGAAGAATTGTCGTACGAAGAAGTTCCGGTTGCCATTCTCGATAGGCAGGTCCGTAGGTTGAGAAACAAAGAGATTGCTTCTGTTAAAGTGCTGTGGCGGAGTCAACGAGTCGAGGAGGCCACGTGGGAAACAGAGAAAGAAATGAAAGAAAAATACCCCCATCTGTTTGAGCAAGTGTAGTAGTGATCGTGCGAATCATGGTTCCAAGGCAATTTGATGTTGTATTCGGACTCGTGCCAAGGCACCCTGTTTTTCCTTCCTCTCCTAATTGCCTTATTGTTGTAATTTTCCAACGCGTGCTAAAATTGTACACGAAGTTGCTAACTAGGTGGTGTGCCACCTTTAAAGCAAATAAAAAGTTTGTGAAACAAATGTGCTAAGTAAGTAATTAATAGTAGTGTAGATTGGTAAATGGTAAGTAAGTAAAATTGTCTATGATCTATTGAGGTGATTGAATTGTATGGGGTACACTGAGGTGGCCCAAAACTATGTGCAAATTGTATGCCACTAATTGAGTCTTATGTTAAATGGTGAGCCGTATGCATTGGTCAAGGTAATTGAATATGTACAAGTATTGAGGTGAGGAATGGTATACCGGTTGTAGGGATAACTAAATTTGTGTAATGATGCTTGGAAATGTGTTTCGGGGGCTCTCTGACAGGTAGATAGGCCTGTATACAAGGGAACCTCTGGCAAAATTTTCTGAAAATATTGGAGCTAGTGTAAATTGGGAAGTTGCATATCATGTTTTCAAAAACCAAATGATTTCCAAAATCCTCATTCGAGGACGAATGATTTTTTAAGGGGGGAGAATGTAAAGACCCGTAAAATTTCTTGCTTAAAATAATGCCCGAATAAGTCCCCGAGTGGTTAACTCTATGGAAATTCTTAAAACGGACCTTAATTTTGTAAAAATACCCCGGATTTGAAAGAACTTAATTTTTCGAGAAATTGGGGGTTATGCGACGCACTATGCGATCACATAACGTGTATGCAGACCGCATAGTGGTCGCATACACATGCAGATCACTGCCCAATTGAAGGGGTGTTATGCGACGCATAATGCGATCGCATAACGTGTATGCGATGCATAATGCGGTCGCATAACGTGTATGCGACGCATAATGCGATCGCATAACGTGTATGCGACGCATAATGCGGTCGCATAACGTGTATGCGAACCGCATAGTGGTCGCATACCTGAGCAGAATGTTTTCAAAATTTGGCCCACCTGGGGGCCATTCTGCGGTCCAATATGCGGACCGCATGTCAGGAGTGCGATCGCATTCCTGACCGCATATTCGACGCGGTCTTTTAATTGTCTAAATTTTTATACCCGACCCCAGTTTCATTTAACCCCTGCCCCCTTTCATTTTAACAAGTTTTCTGAACAAATAGAGAGAAGGAAAGTAGAGTTCTTGAGAAAGGAAGTGATCCTTCAACCAAAGTGAATTTCGAGGTCTCTCAGGCTTGGCAATTCGAGTAATCCCCTTCTTCCCCATTCTAGCAGGTAAGGGTTCCCAACCCCTTTTCTTTCTTTTCATTAATTTTCTGATTTTTAAACAAAGGGAGGGTTGGCCTGGATTGAGTCTTAGAAATATTAGCTAAGACCTTACATGCATGTTTAATAATGGTGCTAATCTAATAAGAGGGAGTGGGTTGGGTAAAACTTCACAAAGATAGGGTTGGTAATCTAATGGGTTCACATAGTGCTTGACAAAATGCTTGAGAGAGTCCGAAGTGCATGCATGACTTCAAATTCTGAGTTGAATATGTCTAATTGTGAACTAGATTGACGGTACTAGTCGGTTCGGTGGTTGTGGGTTAAAGTTGAAAAGGGAAACTCGACTCCAGGTATGTATGGCTAACTTTAATCTTTGTAAAATCACTTGTGGTGTTTGAGCATACGGTACGTGTATTTTTATAATATGTGCAACTGGTTGTCCGAATTTATGTGATGTGTGAGGTGTAATACTTGTCTGTCTTTAGTTGACCACCACACTACCACGTTATGAAAAACGGTGCTAAAAGGATAATAAATCCAAGATAATGAGTGTGTATGCTAAAGGCTATGAAAAGAAGTTGTATTCTTATTGCTGAAATCTTCTGTGATTGAACTGTGAATTGTCATTGTTGGTATAAGATGTAATTGTCAGGTGGGATCGGGTTGCGCGCCGCAACAGGGGAGATAAGGGTGATATGTAAGAAGTGATAAGGGTTTGATTGTAATTGTCAGGTGGGATCAGATTGCGCGCCGCAACAGGGGAGATATGTAAGAAGTGATAAGGGTGTGATTGTAACTGTCAGGTGGGATCGGGTTGTGCGCCGCAACAATTGTAAGGTGGGATCGGGTTGCACGCCACAACATGAGGAATAAGGGTGAGATATGAGGAGGGACAAGGATGGAATTGAAATTGTGATTTTTGATAAAGTGAGAATTGTGGAACTTCCATTGTATATCTTTCTATGTCTTGTGCAGTAATTGTGTGACTCTCTGTCTGTCTCTTGCTTGTGCATTATTGAGTTTACTAGAGTAAAGTTTGTTCATGCATACCAATACAATTCAAATGTACTGACGTCCCTTTTACCGGGGGCGCTGCATTCTTGTGATGATTGTAGGTTGTTCTATAGCAGGTACTTCAGCACACCGATAGTAGTGCCTCTTCTTCGTCCTATCAGCGGTTTTGGTGAGCCCCTCTTCTCTCGGGGCCCAGTGCGGTTCATGCCACCTTTCATTCCGGATTCTTATTTTGGTACTTGTGTAAGGTATAGCCGGAGCCTTGTTACCGGAAAGTATTGTATAACTCCATCGTACTCTTAAAGGCTCAGTAGACACAATGTGGGTAATGTACATATGTATTTTGGGTAAGTAATGGTATGGTTCGGAATCGTGATCTACGCTGGTAAATGTTGTATGTATTCTGTAAGTATTTGGTATCATATGTTGGTAATGATAAAAAAGTAGAAATGAATCCAAGTTGTAAGTTTTATGCTTAAGTTTAAATGGCTATTTCACATGAATAATGTATATTGAAATCACGGGGTAACGTGTGGGATAGGAAAGGCAAATTGAGGTCTGCTTGACCGGGGTCCTCCGGTTGAGTGCCGGTCTTGTCCCTCGGTTTTGGGGCGTGACAGCATCGAACCATCATTTTTCTTCACGAATAACACCGGAGCACCCCAAGGTGATACACTAGGCCTGATGAATCCCTTTTCAAGAAACTCCTGCAACTGCTCCTTCAACTCCTTCAACTCAGAAGGAGACATGCGATAAAGAGGAATGGAAATGGGCTGAG
Source organism: Nicotiana undulata (assembly GCA_005239495.1). NCBI lineage: Eukaryota > Viridiplantae > Streptophyta > Magnoliopsida > Solanales > Solanaceae > Nicotiana > Nicotiana undulata. The sequence goes on along the minus strand of ML263357.1, from coordinate 82,627 downwards.
TGCCAGGAAACAAATCAATGCCGAAATCAATATCTCTGTCGGGAGGCATACCCAGAAGGTCAGTTGGAAACACATCGCGATAGTCCCGCACAATTGGAACTGACTCCACTGTAGGGGTCTCAGCACTAACATCTCTCACATAAGCCAAGTACGCATCACACCCCTTCTCAACCATCTGTTGAGCCTTAAGAAAAGAATGACCCTGCGGGGAGTGTACTCTAAGGAACCTCTCCACTCTAATCTCGGAAATCCTGGCATAGCCAGCGTCACGGTTTTGGTGTGACAATCAAGAATGGCATAATGGGGCGACAACCAGTCCATGCTCAAGATAACATCTAAATCTACCATACTGGGTAATAATAAATCAGCCCTGGCGTGCTGCTGGTGCATGGGCTCCTGAAAAATGACTAGTCTCTCGAGACCTCTTGGCCTCTCTCTCCTGCCTGTCCCGGGCCAACATACTCTCAATCCTCTAGGCAATACTCATGGCCTGCTGGTAAGTGATATCTGTCTCCAGCTATCTGGCCATACTAGTCTGAATACTGGGGTGGAGCCCCTCAATGAAGCGTCGAACTCTCTCTCTGACCATGGAAACCAAAGCTGGTGCATGGCGTGCCAAGTCACTGAAACAGACTGCCGTAGCTGGCAAACTCTGCACGCCAAGCATCCTATAGGCTCTGAGGGACAAATTCAAGTAGGAACATCTCTGAGAACTGAGCCCAAGTAAGTGAAGCTGCCTCGTCCGGACTACTCAGCTCAAAAGCACGCCACTACTGATAAGCTGCTCCCATCAGCTGGAAAGCAGTGAAAGAAACCCCACTCATCTCCACAATACCCATAGTGCATAGAATGCGGTGACACTCTTCAAGAAAACTCAGGGCGTCATCCGAATCTAGTCCGCTGAACTCAAGTGGGTGGTACTTCTTGTACCTCTCAAGTCGGAGCTGCTCTGCCTCAGGAACAACTGCCCTAACCTCATGCTGGGCTGGAGATGCTAGGGGCATAGGAATGTACTCTGGAACCTGCCCAATATGAACCCTATGCTCAGGATTACGGGATGTGGGAGTCTGTATCCCTCCCCCGGCCTGGGATGTAGCTGGAGCTATCGGAAGTAGTCCCGCCTGAGACAGAGTACTAAAGGCACTCAAGAACTGAGCCAATGTCTCATGGAGGGCTGGAGTAATAGTAGGAACCTCATGTGCCCCTCCAACTGTGGCTGCTGGGGGATTCTCTGCCTCTTCTCTAGCCGGTGCTCGGGCTGCACTGCGTGCTCGTCCTCTGCCCCGGCCCATGCCTCTGGTGGCTCTAGCTGGGGGCTCGGGTGCCTAGTCATCGATACGTCCGGTACGCGTATGAACCATCTCTAAGATAGAATAGAATAGAGTTTAAGAATTTTGATGATAGTAACTGGCACGATAAGGAATTCCGAAGAATATGATTGTTCTTAACAATTACATAGCCTCTCGAAGATAGATACAGACGTCTCCACACCGATCCGCAAGACTCTAATAAACCGGCTTGTGATTTGTGACTCCTATGAACCTAGACGCTCTGATACCAACTTGTTATGACCCGAATTAACCCTCCGATCGGTCTCGTGACGGCACCTAGTCTCTACGACTAGGTAAGCCTAAGTTTGCGGAAAATAAGGCAAAATAATTACAGAAAAAGTAAATAAGAAGTAATACTGTAAATTATAGCCGCTCGACTTCTACAACTTTTACTTTCCCAAAACCCGGAATATCATAAATCTCAAACTTTGTACGACTATAGCTCTATACAACGGAACTAGGAAAATGTGTATACGTATATCTCCTATGTTTGTAGTAGAGTAGATGGGGACATATGGGATTCTGCAGACGCGGTAGAATTACCTCGCGGTCTCCTAACTGCTGCTGTAGTACTCCTAGCCACAACGCTGTGTACTGGTACCCGGATCTGCACATGGGAAAAACATGCGCAGGAAGGGCATGAGTACACCACAATTGGTACTCAGTAAGTGTCAAGCCTAACCCCAGTCAAGTAGTGACGAGGCCAGGTTGAGGCTCTACTGAGTTTGAAAAAAAGGCAGTTATAAGTTCGAACAGTGAAATATAATTAGCAAGGATAGGAAGAATTTAAAGGAAAAACTGAAATAAATAATAAATGAAAGCCCTCGGCTCGGCACAACATATATCTCCACAGTAAATATGCAATGCAGTATAGGGGGAAAGCTCCCGGATCTCAGTCTGCAGTCTCAATTTAAATATGCTATGCAGTACAGGGGGAAAGCTACTGGAATCTCAGTCCATAGTCCCAATTTAAATATGCGATGCAGTATAGGAGGAAAGCTCCCCGAATCTAAGTCCATAGTCCCAATTTAAATATGCGTTGCAGTACAGGGGGAAAGCTCCCGGATCTTAGTCCGTAGTTCAAATTTAAATATGCGATGCAGTACAGGGGCGGAAAATAAGGAAAAATATTAACAGAAACAGTAAATAAGAAGTAATACTGTAAAGTATAGCCGCTCGGCTTCTACAACTTTTACTTTCCCAAGACGCGGAATGTCATAAATCTCAAGCTTTGTATGACTATATCTCTATACAACGGAACTAGGAAAATGTGAATATGTATATTTTCTATGTCTGTAGTAGAGTATATGGGGACACGTGGGATTCTGCGGACGCGACAGAATTACCTTGCGGTCTCCTAACTGCTGCTGTAGTACTCCTAGCCACAACGCTGTGTATTGGTACCTGGATCTGCACATGGGAAAAACATGCACAGGAAGGGCATGAGTACACCACAATTGGTACTCAGTAAGTGCCAAGCCTAACCCCAGTCAAGTAGTGACGAGGTCAGGTTGAGGCTCTACTGATTTTTAAAATAAGGCAGTTATAAGTTCGAACAGTGAAATTTAATTAGCAATGATAGGTAGAATTTAAAGGAAAAACTGAAAGAAATAATAAAGGAAAGCCCTCGGCTCGGCACAACATATATCTCCACAGTAAATATGCAATGCAGTACAGGGGGAAAGCTCCCGGATCTCAGTCCGTAGTCCTGGGGTTAAATATGCTATATAGTACAGGGGAAAAGCTTCCGGAATCTCAGTCCGTAGTCCCAATTTAAATATGCGATGTTGTACAGGGGGAAAGCTCCCGGAATCTCAGTCTGTAGTCCCAATTTAAATATGCGATGCAATATAGGGGGAAAGCTCCCGGGTCTCAGTCCGTAGTCCCAATTTAAATATGTAATGTAGAAGTCTATCAGATACGATATAATTAAACAGTTAAATAAAACAACATGCAAGAATAAGGTAAAACTACCTAAGCATGGTGCAATTAGTAGAAAATAAGAGGAACTCAAGAAGGGAAAGGTAGGCACGCTTATTCCTACGCTAGCTACTCAGTTATGACATGAAGCAGTAATATAGGAAAGAAAATGAGTTATGTCACGAAAGGAAAAAGTGGAATTTTAGCAACGATGACCCGTGTACGCACTCGTCACCTCACGTACACGGCGTCCACATAACAAAATCAGTGTAACAATGCCTAAGGGAAAATCCCCAACACAGAGTTAGGCAAGCCACTTACCTCGACTGCGCTAATCAACTCAATACCATGCTCTTGCCACGAGTATCCGATTCCGGGTGGCCCAAATCTAATAAATTCGATTGCATAGTGTAAATAACACTTTAAGGAATCAAAATAGCTAATTAATTCGAAGCAAATACGCGAAATTAGGAAATTCGCCCAAAACGTCTCCCGGGCCCACGTCTTGGAATCGGGTAAGAATTATATTTTCCGAACCCTCATTCACTCACGAGTCTGACCATATAAGAATTTCTCAAATCGGAGGTCAAAAACCCAATCAAAACTCAATAATTTGGTCTAGGAAGTTCATCCAATTTTTCCCAAATTTTTCCACCCAATTTCGAATTTTAAAGGATAAATTTAAGTTAGTAATCATGGAAATTAATCTAAGTAGGTTAGAAATCACTTACCCAAATTATCCAGGTGCAAAAGTCCTCAAAGATTGCCTCTCCCGAGCTCTCAAATTCAAAAATGGTGAAAATAACATAAACCCTCGGATTTGGGTCTTTAAAAGACTGCCCAGGTATTCTTCTATGCGTTCGCGTACAAAGAATTGCGATCGCGGAGAGTAATATCACACGCGCAAGAATTCCTCTTACGCGAATGCGACTATGGGTCTGCGATCGCGTACCTTCACGACCCAGTGCTTCGCGATCGCATTTGGGACCTCGCGACCGCAGAGAACAAATGTCGAAGCTCCCTCAGACCAAGGATACACTACGCGATCGCGACCTAGGACTTGCGATCGCGAAGACTAAACTTCCAACACACTGCAATCGCGGACTTCATCTTGCGATTACAAAGAAAAAATCCAGGCCTCCCCTCATTTACCTTATGCGATCGCGGAGGGAGACTTACGATCGCAATGAACAAAAAGGTTGGTGGTGAAAAACCAACAAAACCAGCAAAGAGGTTTAGGCCAAAGATGCCCGTTTGAACACCCGAGGCCTCTGGGACCTCAACCAAAACTACCAACCGACCCTAATACCTCATTCAAACTTAGTCGAGACTTAAAAACACATCTCTTAACATCAAAATCATCAAATATATGTAGATTCAAGCCTAGGAACTTACAAAATTTCTAAAATCCACATCTGATGCCGAAACACGTCTAAACTTATCCGAATGACCTAATGTGTTGCACACAGGTCAAAAATGACATTACAGACCTGCTGACGTTTTCGGAATTCCATTCCGAGCCCGATATCAAAATTTCTCCTATCGGCAGAAATCGTCGAAATTCTAACTTTCGCCAATTCAAGCCTAAATCTACAACCCACCTCGAAAATACATTCCGAAGACACTCCTAACATCGAAATCACCCAACGGAGCTAACAAAGTCGACGAAATTCCATTCCGGATCCGTCTTCACACAGTTCTAGCCACAACCTGACTTCAAAAGCAAAAATCCACATTTAAGGACTAAGTGATCACTCCGGATTTCACCACTAAATGATCCGACAAGTTTCAATAACATAAATAGACATGAGAGAAGCAGTTATTAGGGGATCGGGGTGCTAAATCTCCAAACGATTGGCCGGGTCGTTACAGATACTCAAAGTCGGTTATTTCTGGATGACCATGGAGACGGACTGCATCTAGTATGTCCGGAAAGGCCACCGATGTCAGGTACATGCAAATATGATAAAGGTACCCCCAAACGAGCTTAATGCAACAAGCTCACCTTGGCCATTCACCGCCTGGGGAATGGACGTCATTGGACCGATCGAGCCTACAACCTCAAATGGACATAGGTTCATCTTAGTAGAAATTGATTATTTCAACAAATGGGTCGAAGCAGCATCTTACAAAGCAGTGACTAAGAAAGTCGTGGCAGATTTTGTTCGCGACCGTATTGTTTGTCGATTCATAATCCCAAAGTAAATCATCACCGATAACGATTCCAATTTAAACAGTGATCTGATGAAAGCCATGTGCGAGACTTTCAAAATCAAGCACAAAAATTCCACAGCCTATATACCTCAAATGAATGGAGCTGTAGAAAACACCAACAAGAACATCAAGAAGATATTGAGAAAAATGATAGAGAAGAAAAAATAATGGCACGAAAAGTTATCGTTTGCCTTACTGGGGTAGCACCACAATCCGTACATCAACTGGGGAAACTCCTTACCTACTGGTTAATGGCACATACGCTGTCATTCCTGCCGAAGTAGAGATTCCTTCCTTAAGAATCATACAAGAAGCTGAGCTCAGCGACACAGAATGGACAAAGAGCCATTATGAGCAATTAGCCCTCAAAGAGGGGAAAAAGGATGAATTCAATATGTCATGGTCAACTCTATCAGAATAGAATGTCCAAAGCTTTTAACAAAAGATTCAAACTAAGATAGTTCACACTGGGGCAACTAGGGTTTAAGAAAATCTTCCCACATCAAGATGCAGCCAAAGGGAAATTCTCCCCCAACTGGCAGGGTCCGTATATGGTTCACCAAGTATTGACAGGAGGAGCTCTTATACTCGCAGAAATGGATGGAGAAGTCTGGCCGAAACCAATCAATTCAGATGCAGTCAAACGCTACTATGTGTAAATCTTTATGCTATTCCTCGAATGATGTAAACTGAACTACACCCGACCTGATTCCCATTTAAGAGGGGATACGTAGGCAGCCCTATGGGTTCGGTCACAATTCAATAAAAATTTCATTTTCCCCCGCAATTGGAAACTGGGGCAGAATATTGAGGAGGACCCTCAAAATTCTGAAGCAAGTTCAGCCAATTGCCATATGCGCAACAATCAGAGATGTCAACCCATATAACCGTGGCAGAATTTTGAGGAGGACCCTCAAAATTCCGAAGCAAGTTCAGCCAATTTCAACATGCGCAACAGTCAGAGGCGTCAACCCACCTAACCGGGGCAGAATTTTGAGGAGGACCCTCAAAATTCCGTAGCATAAGAGGTTGCAGTGTCTTGAACCGTGTCACAGTCGGCGGTTCATCTAAATTTCCCAAAATATTTTATACTATGTATTTACAAAATCATGCATGCTTATTTTCAAAATATAGCTCTGTTTAGCAAACACTACCCCGATGATATAAACATGATATATCAGACCAAGCCGACCAATGCAAGCAAAGCCAGCGGGGGGTACGAACCAACTTCCCCTGTCTACAGAACTCACGATTTTTCTTTGGATGCAGGAACAAAGAATAAACACGCTGAGAAATCACAAAATTTCAACACAGTTGCAAATGCCAATTTACTACCCGCACAAAGAACAAACATGTTCAAAGTCACAATCCTAGAAACCATCGCACTTGCCATCAGCACACAGGATAACATGCTCTGTAGTCACTGCAACAATCATGATACCGCAATTTGCTACCAGCTAAGAAATCCTACTATCATCTGCTATTTATTCTCTTTCATAAGGATAATTTTCTTTCTTCTCTTGCATAAGGCTAATATCTGCATTCATCTGCATAAGGCTAATCTCTTCCTTCATTTGCATAAGGCTAATCACTGCCTTTTCCCTACATAAGGCTAACTGCTGCCTTCCATTTGCATAAGTCTAATCTTCTCCCTTCCCTTGCATGAGGTTAAGATTTACCTCCATTTGCATAAGGCTAACCATTGCCTTCCCCTTCATGAGGTTAAGCTTTACCTCCATTTGCATAAAGCTAATCTCTGCCTTCTTTTGCATAAGGCTAATCTCTGCCTTTCCCCTGCATAAGGCTAATCTATGCCTTTTCCCTGCATAAGGCTAACTGCTACCTTCCATTTGCATAAGGCTAATCTTCTGCCTTCCATTTGCATAAGGCTAATCTTCTGCCTTCCTTTGCATGAGGTTAAACTTTACCTCTATTTGCATAAGGCTAACCGCTGCCTTCCATTTACATAAGGCTAATCCTCTGCCTTCTATTTGCATAAGGCTAATCTTCTGCCTTCCTTTGCATAAGGTTAAGCTTTAACTCCAATTGCATAAGGCTAATCTCTGCCTTCCATTGCATACGGCTAATATCTGCTTTCCACGTCTTGCATGAGTTTAAGCTTTGCCTCCATTTGCATAAGGCTAATCTTCTGCCTCTATCCGCATAAGGCTATTCTCTGCCTTCCTTTGCATGAGGTTAAGCTCTACCTCCATCTGCATAAGGCTAATCTCTTCCTTCATTTGCATGAGACTAAGCTTTGTCTCCATACATGCATGAGGCTAAGCTCTACCTCCAATTTACTCTTTTCACCCAGACTAAGCGTTGTCTCTCAAGCATTATTTACTCCGCTTCTCTTTCGGGCTAAGCGCTGCCCTTCAATTTGCAAGGCTAAGCTTTGTCTTGTCAGCATAATATTACTGCATTTCATGGGCTGAAATATCGCCAACTTGTCCAAAGGCTTCATAGTCTAACAACATCATCCTCATAGCCGGAAGATACCATGTCATGGCCTGAGTATCTCTCAATTTTGCATATCATTATTCAAAGGCGTCATAGTTCGGAGCCACCATCTTCATGGCCCAAGAACACCATTTCATGGCCTGCGAATCTCTCATCAAATATTTCATGGCCCAGGACATCATGGTCTGAGGACGTCATCCCTAACCGTCCGAAGACAGCTTTCATAGTTCAACGGGAACCTGCATCATGTTTAAATTTACGCACAATATAAGCTTGTATTGCTTTTATTTGCAGGTAACCTGGCGAGCAACGGCTATCCCAGCAGGAGTGATCGCGCTCTAGTTCTCTCAACCATATCAAAACCCGATACCCCGCAAATCGTCATACACTCACCCCTAGATATTGCGTCCGTTCTTGTGATGATTTCACCGGCACGTATCGCCAATGAATCCGAAACTACATACGACCTGATTCCTGTAAGAGCAGGGATATGTAGGTAGCTCAAAAACCAGTGTGCGGCCCTAAATCTCTCAAACCGTTTCGCTCGGTCAAAATTGGCCATCATATCTTTACCCGACAACTCTTTCATCCTTTTCGGGTAAAGAGGGGCAGCTGTTGATACCCAATTTTTCCCAAAAAGTATTTTGAATTGCATATATATATCTTCAAAATCATGCATTAATAACACTTGGTATTTTTTCACAATTTTCCTATATTTTCACTAATTTATCCGACATTTTATTTTCAAAAAATAATTACAAATTGCATCAATAAATATTTCAAAAGCATTTCTTGATTTAATTTATTGTTTATGGTCTTATTAAGACCAAATTATTTCACAATTAGCCAATTTTTCATCTTTTTGCTATAATTGCAATAACTTTGCAATTACAGCCGAGGTATATAATTTTATACTATTTTGACCTGAAATTAGCCATTTGTATTTTAAAATATTAAATAATTATGTTAAACTATTTTCTATGCATAAAATTCATTTTTACAATTATTAGCTATTTTGTAAATTGTTTCAATTAATTCGAATTGGGTATTTAACAAATAGCCTAGTATTATTTCAATTCTAGCCTAATTAAACCAGACCCAAACCTGATTGAATTAACACAAATACCAGGCCCAATCCACTTAAATTCACCCGACCCAATTCCTTTTTTAACCTGGATCGTTGATCATTTCTGATCAACGGAATAAATTTATTCTTACCTAAATTAATCCTAAAGACCACCCCAAAACCCTCATTCCCTTCCTCTCATTTCTCTCATTACGCTCCACCGTTACACTCTCCTCTCATCTCTCAAGCTCTCTGCTAAACCTAAGCTCACACTCACCGGTCGTCAACTCGCCGGTAACTATGGTGGTTCCACCACCATCTCTAGCCTCCATGGCTCCCTCACACGCCGGATTATTGCTTATATAAGGTCCTCAAGAGAACTAGAAGCGGTTCAACTCATACCCATGGCCTTTCATGCCGTTCTCAGGCCATTCTTGGCCGTCCGAGTAAGATCCTTCTATCTCCGGCTAGAACCCATGGTTTCTAAGCATGATTCTCCATCTCTGGGTTATTTCTCTCTGAAACCCTAACTTTAGCGCTTGGCTCCTTAGATATGTAACAGATTTGAGTCTATTCGAGTTATCTTTACTGGTTTCTTAAAAGATCTTTTTTAAAACGCCTCTTCGTCTTCAAACTAGGGTTTCTTAACCCCTTTTCAAAAAACGATTCTTTTTCTGATTTTAAACGTTGTTCTATGATTTCTACTATGTTTTGTACGATTTACTTATGTTCCTTTTTACCTAATTTATTATATTAAAAGCCCTAATTTTTTAGAGTGTCTTTGATAATATGTTCGTTTAATCCGCATGCGTGCTTGTTTCTCATGAACATTCTATGCTTTTGTGATTTTTACCTTATTAGGGTTTCTGATTTTGCCTATTCTTGCCTATTATGTGTTTATTACGCTTATTCTCCGAAATTTGTGTTAATCAGTGCTATGTTCTAGTTTGAATCCCTAATTTATGTGATACCCTACTTTGCCTATTCTTGCCTATTATGTGTTCATTCCGCTTATTCTCAAAAAATTGTGTTAATCAGTGTTATGTTCTACTTTGAATCCGTGATTTATGTGATTCTTTTACCCTACTTTGCCTATTCTTACCGATATTATGTTTACTCTGTTCATTTGTGGTACTTTCCTTTAGTTAAATATTGCCTTCTATTGGAATCCCTAATTCCCTGTGATTGATATCCTCTATAATCTACTGAATTCAACCTATAAAATATTTTCTTACCTTATTTTATGGTCGATTATGCTGTCAAACTGATTCTTAAGCATTTTCCTTAATTAGATATCCTGAACCTAGCCTCTATTACATGTTCTATACTTGTGCTATGCTGAAACTATTTCCTTATGTGTTATATTCAGCCTTATATGATTTTGTTCCTTGTTTATTATCTGCCTATTACCGTTTGAAGTTAACTCCTTAATTAAAGGGGGTACTTATGCTGATTTTGTATTATTTGATACCTAGTTCCATAATTACTGCTTGACTTTGATTCTTACCTTATTATTCTACCTAATTTCTAGTATATATACATGCTCTCTCATTAACACAAGGAAGAGGACATTGGTTCAAAAACTCTCTCTAACAATCAAAAGTTCTTCTGCTTTCTTTCTTTTGTTACTTGCTATTGTTCTAAGTTAGACGGCTGTAAGCCAAGGCTGACTACTATATTCTCTTGCTCCTCACTTTGTGTTTACTATCTTCTTTACTGGTATGTTCTGATTTCAATTCAAGCTCCAAAAATAATATGTTTCTTTTACTACTTCAGTTTATCCTGTTTCTAGCATATTTCTATCTATGGGTTTGTTGTGCAACCAGTGATTGAGATATTTTCTTGCCTATCTAGTTATGTCATGTACTAGCCCCTTAAGATCAGCATGCTTATGAACTGTTATCCCCTTCTGTAGTCTCAATATGACTCTGTTCCCTTTTATGTCTAACTGGTTTTAGTATAAACCTTTCTTTGGCAAAATAATTTGTACCTTAAGTTACTTGATTCTGTGTTGATTTCAAACTGTGTTGATGTTATACTATCTCCCAACCCCCAAGAACCCCCCAGAGCTCTTCTGATTCTGTATCTATGTGCACCTCTGCTTGTTAGGTGTTTACCATACATGCTCTATTTGTCCCCAATCCCCATTACCCCTGTGTGAAGGTTTGTGTTGCTGAACCTGCCTTGGTTCTGTGTTCTTTGGGTGTTACTACACCTGTTTGGCTCCATGTTTGACCCAATCCCCATTACCACTGATTGTTAATTGACCCCTGTGTTAATTGTTCTCATGAGATAATTTTTGAATTCCTTGGTGATCATAGCCATTTCATCTTCCTCTAGTTCTGGTCCCTCAGTGATTCTCAGTGCCGGACTTCTTTCCTTCTTGGGAGCATCCATCTTCATTGTCTGCCTTCTAAGTTCATAGGCAGTGAGATTTTCAATTAGCTCATCCAGTCTGAGAGTTGCCATGTTCTTGGATTCCTGAATTGTAGTAATCTTACTTTCCCAAGAGATTGGCAGAACCTTTGTCAAAATCTTCTCAACCTTGTCTTCTTAACGAATCGTCCTTTCAAGAGATTTTAGTTCATTTGTCAAAGTAGTGAACCTTGTATACATCTATTGGATGGTCTCTCCTTCCTTCATAGAAAAATTCTCATATTGAGAATATAGTAGTGTACCTCTGGATCTTTTCACCTAAGCAGTTCCTTCATGAGCCACTTGTAGAGTATCCCAAATCTCCTTGGCAGTGGTACAACTTTGAATTCTGTTGTACTCATCTGGACCAAGTCCACACACAAGCCACTTCTTGGACTTAGCATTCTTCTCCCACTTTCTTAAGTCCTCAGCAGTGCAGTCAGCTCTTGTTTTTGGCACATCTACTCGTTTAGCAGTCTTCTTCATGGTGGCCAAGGGACCATGCAGTTTACTAGAAAGAGGGGATCACTGTCCAGCACACTCAAGCATGTTAATTCATTTTCTAACAGTGTGGACAGATCTATAATATAAATATTCTTCACTCTTTTTCCCTGCAAAACAATCTTGTCAGGGATAAGATTTATTACAAAGCATTTTGTAGAAGTGAATGCTACCAGGTTACCTATGTCACACAGTTGTGACACACTGATTAGACTATATTTCAAGTCATCTATCAAGTAAATGTTCTCAATGGAACATGTGTCATCCTTACCTACCTTACCAACCCCAATGATTTCACCTTTCTTTCCATTTCCAAAGGAGGCATTTCCTCCTTTGAGGTTCTCAAGTGAAAGGAAATGTTCCTTGTTGCCAGTCATGTGTTTTGAGCAGCCACTATCCATGTACCATATTTGGCTACTTCCTTTCACTTGAACCTACAAAAAAAATCAGGGGTCACCTACAAAATAAGGCATAACAAAACTTAAAATATACTCTGAACATAATATAACTTTGGTGCCCGCATATACGCTGGTCACCTCACATACACGTCACCACAAACACATAGCATGTAGCACGTAAGTCCAGTTTAAAAACTATTCTCTCAAGTCGAGGTTAAGAAAGATTCTTATGTTCTCATGGCAAATCTTCAACTCAAACACACATTTTTTCTTTGTTTTCGACCTTCAATTACCCAAAACCTAGCGAAATATCATTCACGAAAGTCAAACAATACTTAAGGAAGCAATCCCAATCAATGAAGTTTCGATCTTAATTTTTTTTTGAATACGTCAACAAAAGTCTATTTGAGCCCACGTGATCAAAACTCTAGTTCAAGGTCGGATCTTGTCGATCCATAATTCTACGAGTCCAAATATATAATTAGTTTCCGAATCCGAGTTCAAATTGACACTCAAAATATGAATATATACTTTCTTATCTTTTAAGGAAACACCCTCTTTCTTCTTTAAGATTCATTGATTTAGAGCCAAAGTCAATGATAAATTCATCTTATAATTAAAGTTCAGTGAGAATCACTTATCCTCTCGTCTTAGGTGGGAATCGCGTCAAACATTTCCCCAATCCGAGCTCCATAACTCTCGAGTTAATTTAGTAAAAGTACAAGTATGAAATGAAGTTTTATAGCCAAAAGCTGAATTTTAGCTTCATGTGTCAGATGCCCTCTCGGAAGCGAATGTTCACACTTCACTCCTCCTTCTGTCCTGACAGAGGATGGACATGAAGCGTCCACCTTGGCCTCCACATTTGATGCACTTTTCACTTTCAAACAACTCTCCAAACACCTCAAAACTCACCCAAGGTCCCATGGATCCCGTCTAATCATCCAAACTAGTACATATACCATATACAAACTTGTCTAAAATCTCAAAATATGAATTAAAATATCAGAATGAGAATCAAACATCAAACAAAAATCATGAACTTTCTTATGTCCTCCAACTTTTAGCTTACACAAGATATGTCTGAATCACACCCGAGCCTTCCGAGACTCTTCCATAATATTCCAACAAGTCTAAATATCTTATATGAACTTATCTGAAGGCTCAAAAATACCCACGGTAATATCATAATAAAGAATTGAGGCTCAAACCGAATAGAATTTCTCTTAAGTTCTTAAATCTTCATTCTTTGAGAAGAGTGTTTGAATCACAGTTAGACACTTCAGATTACTTCCAAACTTTGCACACAAGTTTAATTCAGTTATATAAGTCTCGGAATACCAACGGAAGTCTGATAACGTTAAAGTCAACTCTTGGTCAAACTTATGAACTCTTAAGTACTTCAAATAGTCAACTTCTAACAATGGTGTCTAATCTTTCTAGGGTTATCCGAAACTCAATCTGAACAAACGTACAAGCCCAAAAATCATCTTAATAACCCATCGGAATCATGAAAACTCAATTTCGAATCCATTTACCCAAAGGTCAAACTTTGATAAACTCTTCATAACCTAACCCTTTACTTGTCATCAAGTATTCCAAATCACTCACGAACCTCCCAAAACTCAAACCAACCATACATACAAGTCATAAAATATGATATGAACCTATTCGAGGTCTCAAATCACAGAACTGAATGCTAAAACTCTAAATGACCGGTTGAGTCGTTGTAATTTTTCTATTATATAGAAAAGGAAAGATGGTTGACCAAGGGCATATATGTCATTTCATAAAACTCCATGTTTGCATTTCTTAAATGCAAATTTATGCCATCTTGATACACGTGGACCCCACATTTCTCTAGCCACAACTCTCCTTTAAATGCACTATTCACGTTTGTTGCAAATAATCATTTCCAACCTTTTTCTCATTTTGAAAAATTATTAATTTTGTTTTATTCAAATAGAAGTGTTCATAAAGAAAGTAAAATTAATTTTTAAATAATACAAAAACAAAAAGAATTATCGATATTTACAAGATTTTTATCTTTAATCATACTATCTTAAAGTAATTTGAAAATAAAAATTAAATGGTTTTCGTCTATCCATTGAAGGCGATTTCAAACTCAATATTTTCATATTAATAAGTAATTTTATAAAATATAGCTTGTTAAAAAAATTTAGTTTAATTAATGAGATTTGTTCCTATTGTACTAAGAGGCTATACTTTATATACTTAATTGATGTGATAGTTTATGTCACGACCCAAATTCCTACTCAGGTCGTGATGGCGCCCAACACCGGAGTCAGGCAAGCCAACACTAGTTACTAACGAAATTACTTAAACAAACGAGGTGTTTAAATACTTATCCAGTTTTAATTTAAGAAGTCCTTAAATAAAAGTGAAGAAGTGAGGCAATGTAATTTAAAGTAACAAAAAAATAACGTCTCCCAGCATAAAACAGAGTAGCATAATACTAGTGAATCAACTACGTGTGCCAAGACCTAGTCTCACAAGTCCACAGGCGGCTAGTAGCATATACAAAAATACACAAGATAGATGTACAATTGCCTAGAAGGGTAGACAGGATGTTCAACAATAATGGAAACTCCACAGTGCTGCTGGGGAAAACGCCAGGAAGAGCAGTTCACCGTGTAGTCAAATCCCGGTAGTACTCTCAGCGACGAACACCCGAATGGTGACCAGGTGAAACAACCTCAGAACCTGTACAATTATGTACATAAGTGTAGCATGAGTACATATAAACAAATATGTACCCAATGAGTATCTCCTCTAAACTCGAAGAAGTAGTGACGAGAAGTAGACGTGATACTTACTAGGGTCAATAACCAATAATATGATTACAAAAAGATAGACAAGAAGAGTAGTCATGAAAATCACTAAAGCATGAAGCTATCAACTATATAAAACTGTAATTTATTCTCATGAGTCATATAGTAATTATCACAAAAGTCTCAAGTTCCCCTTACATGTGGGATAATTTATTTAATAATAACAAGACTCTCAGTCAAATACATAGCACATAATATGCCGAGGCGTACGGCCGAAGCGACGCAAAAATAAATGTGCACTGCCGAGGGTCGAGCGACACGAACCATAGATGCATCTATTACCCCGCTCGCGAATCGATCATGTGACGCGGTTGACATAAATATAGGGATACCCCGCTCGCGAATCATACATACGACAGAGGTGCTCGTAGACATACACAGAATTTATCAGGCAATTCAGGAACTTATCATGGATTATTCTTGCATTTAGAGATTTGTGCACTTAAACTTACACATAGCTTCCTAAATCCTCATGTAAATTTAAAGGATAATAAGCAACTAGGAACACATGTAGAGATACAGGTATGGCACATTCTAGGAGGTTTATGCCATTTTTTCTCTATTGAGACAGTTTTGGTGCTGAGAGTATTTCTTTCCGTGAAGAAGGCAAATTCCCAGGCTTGGTGGATAATTTTCTTAACATCAATATTGGTTTGAAGATTATTTATATTGTTATGGTACCTGTTGGTCCACAAATATCATATATCATAAGGAAATAGGGTTTCCCAGCTAATGCTTTTGTTATTTTGGTTGATGAATATATCCTTCAAATTTTCTAGCCAGCTATCTTCGTCTATCAAGCCCTGATTGTTTATACCCAGATTATACACGAATTGGCACGCTATAGGACAAGTTAGGAATATGTGGTAAATATTTTATATGTCCCTTATACAACATGTGCAAGTTGTATCTATGTTCATGCCTAGTTGAGCTAGGTATGATCTACATGAAAGACGATTATGCATGCATTTCCAAAGGAGGAATTTGATTTTATTAGGGCAATGAAGATGCCAAATCCAGCTGAAGTTCTTCGAAGTAGTTTTGTGATTTTCCAAACGTTTGTAGCAAGATTTTGTAGAAAAAAGGCCATTAGAATTAAGCATCCAACTCATACTATCCACTTTTGATCCCTTGGGAGGTATGGGAGTGGCCTCAATATTTTTGAGCACTTCCATAGGCAGGGTGAAGGAAATAGTATCTAGATCCCATTTGTTATTTTTAATAATATTAGATATGGCAAGGTTATTGTCCTTTTTGAAAAGGGGGTCTGTTATAGAGGACCTTAAATTATTGGAGTTTTAGATGCATTGGTTATACCAAATATTCAAATTTCTATTAGTAGAGGGGTGCCACATGATACCTTTATGGCAAACTTGCCAACCCTTGAAGATAGATTGCAAAATGAAGGAGGTATTAAGAGAAGAGTTGGACTTAGCATATTTTGCCCTAGTGAGTTGAAACCATGAGGCACTAGGATTTTGTAATAGTCTCCAAACAAGACTTGCTAGGGTGACCATGTTTTTTGATTTGGCTTGTCTAAGACCTAGTCCACCATACTTTTTTTCTTTTGTGATGGTTTCCCAATTAATAAGGTGGAGTTTTCTAGAAGTTGTAGAGGATACCCATACAAAGTCTCTTTGGATTTTATCAATGGGTTTAATGGTTTTGGCTGGGAGGAGGGTATATTGCATGGAGTAGGAGGGGATGGAACTTAGGGTACTAGAGGCCAGATTGGCTCTACCTGCCATATTGATGAACGGACATTTCCAGTGAGACAACTTGGAGTGGAGATTATCTATGATGAACTGGAAATCTTTTGCCTTAGGCTTGTGATTAAGAATTGGGAATCCAAGGTATTTCCCAAATTCATGGGTAGCTTTGATGCCAAATAGAGATGATAGATGGATAACTTGGTCCTTATTGAAACTTTTAGGGATAATTATCCTAGATTTGGACTTGTTGATAGCTAGGCCTGACTCCATGGTAAAAAAATCCATACATTTTTTGATGCAGAGAGTGTTCTTTTTATTAGCTTTTCCCATTAGGGTTATGTCATCCGCAAAGAATACATGGAAGAGGGAGGGGCCTTTTTAGAATCCATACATCTAGTGATGTTGATAGGGTCCCATTTTAGAATATCAACTTGATGATTGATGAGTCTAGATAATAGCTCAATGCATAGAATAAAAGTATAAGGGGAGAGAGGGTCTCATTGACGGATTCCTCTACTAGGTTGAAAGGATTTGGTTTTTGCTCCATTCACTAGAATAGCCATTGAGCTAGTGGTTATACAGAGCATAATAAGATTTGTTAAGTTTGGAGGGAACTTAAAAAAGTTGAGTGTTTTGTATATAAAAGACCATTCCAACCTATCAAATGCCTTTTCTAGGTCTAATTTAATGATCATGTCGAAGTTGGTTTTTTTTATCGATTAAGGTTGTGCATGATTTCTTGAATTATGATAGCATTATCACTAGCTCTTCTATTCTTAATAAAGCTAGATTGCATGGGACAATTGGTCTAAAGTGGTTGAGATTGTTAGCATTGGGGAATTTAGGGATGAGGCAGATGAGAGTTTCATTGGTTCCACTGGGCAATTTTTGGATATTAAAATATTGTGACAATATTTTTGGTAAAAGAACGGGTGGATTCCATCCGGTCCAGGTGCTTTAAAGGGTTTGAAAGAAAAAAGTTCCTTAGATATTTCTATATTGGTTAGAGTGTTATCAAGGCTATTGAGATTGATATTCCTACCACTGAAAGATGCATCATTAGCATTAGGATTTAATGAGCATAGATTAGTAGTGGAGAAAGATTTCATAAAAAAGGATAAGGTGTGATCAAGAATTTGATTGGGGTCAGATATCCAACTACCATCATCCTTTATGAAGTGAGTAACGGCGTTGCGACACTTTCTATTAGAGGCCATGATATGGTAATACTTAGTGTTGGCGTCACCTTCATTAAGCCAGTTAATTCTAGATCTTAATTTCCAAAAATCATGCTCCATGTGAAGGATATTATTATATTCTAATTGGAGATTTGTTTCCAGGTTTTATAAGAAATTACTGTATTGGTAATGAGGAGATCATTGTATGCAATTTAGTCTAGCTAGGATTTTTTTCTTTTTTTAAAAAAATATCCCCAAATGTGTTATTTTTCCACTGAATAACAATCTCTTTGAATTTAGTTTGCGCACTTATTAGATCAGAATTTGTCCAACATTTTTTAACAATGTTGATAAAATCTGGGTGCCTACACCAAATAGTTTCTAGACGGAAAGGTTTCTCACTATGATTAATATTTCTAGATCTTAGGTTAATTAAAAAGGGGTTATGGTCCGAATGAGTCTTAGGAAAGTGGATAACAACTGCCTTAGGGAATAAGGAGATCCATTTTTCATTCACAAAGATCCTGTCAAGTTGCTCCATAATTAGGCCCTTAGATTTTTTTCTACGGTTAGACCAAGTGTATTTACATCCCTTATAGATTACAACAGTCACACTATTCCAAATAGAGTTACTACGATTACAATTTATAGGATTTATAGGGTTCACCAAATTTATCATTTGAGCTTAGGATATCATTGAAATCCCCCTCAAGTAGCCAAGGGCCAGTGTAATTTCTACTAATATTTTCTATATTATTCCACATGTCACAACGTTTAGATAATTTAGTACTAGAATAGATGGAAGAAAAAAGCCAAGTAGTATGAGAAGGGAGTACCTCAATTTTGGCATGGATCTCTTGGTTGTTTCTAACAAAGTCATGCACCTTAACAACACTAGCATCCCAAAGGAGAACAATGTCACCAGACTGCCCATCACTAGGTATTTCAATCATTTGTGAGAATTCAAAGTCACTAAGGAGTGACATATGACTCTCCATCCTAGTTTCAAGAAATGTAACCATGCAAGGACAATATGTATCTAGCATTTCTCGAATATTAACTCTAAAATTATCAATGTTTCAACCACGAATGTTCCAAATGAGGACATTGGTAGGCCTAAATATTGATGGTAGATTGTTTGTTGGCCCATTCTCCCTCTAGGCATGTGGCATTGGGTTATTTCTCATAGATGGGACTAGAATCATGGCATGATTTCCTAGTGTTGGATCTTGGGGGGGGGGGAGGGGGTGGGGGGGAAGGGGGGCTCCCATCTATTGAAAACTTGTAAATAGTTGGGGGCAGCTTAGGACATATCTCTTCTCCCTTTTGTCCCTGAAAAAGTAGACCTTTACTTCGTTGAGCCTTGAAAATTCTAGGACTGGAGCTCATCCCAGTAGTTTTATTTCTCATTCCTCCTCCATGGGGTTGTCTTCTGGTTCTTGTGCATTGGGTGGTGTTGGAGCTTGGTGGATGAATGGAGGGTTTTGTGGTGGGGCAGTAGGGTTTAGAGGGTGACCTGGGGTTGCTGGGGGGGGGTTGCATGCATGTTGGGGTTGTTCACTGTTTCATTGGGCACTGACCAAGGAATGAATATGGGATTCATGTTGGTTATTTCCCCCGGAGGGAAGAATGGTAGATTCACTGGAATTTGCTGGGATTGGATTGGGTTGAAGTGATTTGGAAGATTCCATTGGCTCCTCATATCTTGAGCATGGTTCAATTTTATTGATGGTGCTAGGGGATGTAAGATATTGTTCATCCATACATGGTTTAGATAGTTGTTCATGGCCATGTTCATTCCTTCCGACACAAGTTGTGCCAGAAAGTGGTAGTTTTGGAGGATTATGATTGTCTCCTGGCCATTGAGCACCAAGCTGAACATTATGGCATGGCCCATGAGTGCTTGTTCTACTCATGACAATGGTTGATGGTCCTGGGGTAGAGGATGTTGGATAAAGAATAGTTGTTTGTTGCCTTGTGGTAGGTTTTGTGGTAAGGGTGGGTTTGACATGTTTAGAGCTCTTTGATGACTCAAAATTTGCACAAGGTTGTACCTTCTTCTCTGGGATGTTGGAATTCTCGGCATGTTTTGAGTGAGTAGGAGATGTTATATTAAAGGTGGAAGAGGTCTAGGTTTGATAGAGTCGAAGTAGACTTGTGGTTAATGATTGAATCTTTAGGCTGGATATTGTAGTTACTTGTAGCAGTGGAATTAGGAAGATTTGGAGAAGATTTTATATTTTTTACGTGGTTAATGTCGATGGACATTTGGCCATTGGCAATGTTTTGTCTAGCCACTTGTTCATTTTCATGAAGTTGATTAGTTTTGGACATGCATAAAGAGTGGTCTGATTTGTTGAGTGATTTGTTATATGTGGTGCCTTGATAGATATTAGGGAGAGTGGTGAGATATTAATTAGCCTCTATTAGGTTATCATTAGTGGTTATAGAGGCATCATTTGCATGCATGCCATACGATTGGTAGAGAATAGTGTTTGCCAAATGGCCTTCATGTTGGTGAGCATTTGCCACGTCAATTTTCATGCCATTAGGGCCATTATTTTTAAGGTTAATTTTCATTCCGGTAGGATTCATGTTTAATTTAGAAACAGATTTTTGTTCAAAAAAATGCTCAAAATTAGGGAGGGATCTAGAATTACCTGCGTTGAACACTATTGGGTCAGTAGCTTTACCAGTCGTGGGAATTGGCTCCTTAAGATTTTCGTTGAATCTCGTTTTTATGGGGAACACTACTGTTTGCCATGTATCCTCCTTGGGCAGTTAAGAGCCAGAATTTGAATTGCCTTCCATCTCCTTTGGTTGGCTAATGGGATTGTCTTCTTCCGGATTGGCCAAAAGACTCCTTGGTTTAGTGTATTTGCATGTGGAAATTGAATGCCCTATCCTGCCGCAGGTTTTGCATAGAAATTTTTCCACTTCATATAGGATTTCTTGTTTGTGTTGGCCAATGAAGATGGATGGTGCTACTTGGATTTCCGAAAGGAGTTCAATACACAATCTAGCATACCGCCCCCTAAGAGTGATGATGTGCATGCATCTATTTTCAAAAGTTTACCAATTTTGTTACCAACTTTTTATAATATTTTTGCATCATAAAATTCTGTTGGTAATTGTGGTAATCTTATCTACTGGGTTATTTTTGCTTTTGAAGCAATAAATTTTGGCACCCATTTTTGTACGGGTAGGAAACGACCTAGGATGAACCAAGGGCCAGTGTGAAGAACTTTGAGCATACTTGCCTCAGTGTTGAATTTAGTAATATAGTAGTCCGATCGAAGGTCGATCAATGGAAAATTCTCCTTTAACTTACATAGGTCTTGGATTTTCCTTTAGAGAAGTTGGTGTTGTATCCTAATGCCTTGAAGTTTGATAATTGTAGAGTATCTCCAAGGGGCATAAATTCTTTGTAAATCATCCGATGAGAGGTGAATTAGATGTTCACCATCATTGTTGAGGCTTGGTTCATCATCCACAGTTGGAAATTATTCTTGTGGATGCATCACATCATCAATGACCATATTAATTTGGCCATCATGAATTCCTTCTAGTAATGTTTCTTTGAAATTTGTTTCTGGAGGGGAGGAATTAGTGGTGGGGTATGAGTTCTGTTGGAAGAGTCAGGCGGTTTGGGAGGAATCAAGGTGGAGGCCTTTGGTAATTGCATGATTCAATATTTGGATACCAAGCGATGTTGACTTTAGTATTGAGCACACGGTTAACAAATCAAGTTTCAGGGTGTGTTTGGTATAACGAAAAATATTTTTCGTGAAAGATATTTTTTAAGAAAATGTTTTATTGAAAAACAAGTAGTAATTTTATTCATTTTTTGGTATTTGATACGCAAATTAAGGAAAAGAACTTCTCAAGAGTATTCATAAATAATTCAGATATAATAAACATAAAGCCATAAGCTTACGAACCAACAACCTTACGAACCAACAAATTTCATAAACTTTCGAACCGCGAAATTTCGAACCCGTAAACTTTATAATTTCTAAATCCGTAAACTTCCAAACTTATAACTTTGGAACTTGCAAAATTTCGAACCTATAAACCTAAAGATGAAAAAACTAAAATTGGAAATATATAAAAAAAAGTAATTTTTTTTCTGGGGGGAGGGTGGGCAGTGGGGTTGGGTGGGAGAGGGTGGTGTATAAAAAAAAAGAAAAAGTAGAAATTTGAAAATTACAAGAAAAAAAGAAAAATAAAACTTTTTTGTGCGGGGAGGGGGCCATTGGGGTGGGGGTGGGGTTGGGGTGGGGTTTGGCGAGATGGAAGGTGGGCGGTGCAGAATAGGTGGTGATGGAAAAAAAATTGAAATTAAAAAAAAGCCTTTTTGGAGAGGAGGTGAGGTGGGTAGGCATATGGTGGGGTTTGGTGGGTGGGTGTGGGGTGGGTTGGGGAAGGTGGGGGAAGGTTGAGAATGAGTTTTGTAAAATATTTTCCCTTCTCTTGTTAAGAAAAACATTTTCCTCGCTCGGGGCTTTGAGATTCCCTGTGATGGTTGGATTGAAGGAAAATGAGATCATTAAGGAAATATTTTTCAAAATATTTAAACCAACATGTAAACCGTTAAATTCGAGTATGTCCGATTTTGTGGGCTCGAGGGACTGCCTCGAGAATAAGTTCATAATGAAGCGAGCTCAAGCTCGAAGACACAACAACCAAAGGATCGAGATCGAAAATGACCAAGATCGAGAAACGGAACAACGAGATACCAACGATCGACCGTAGATCTCCGTGGGAATCTCGGAAGTGACAGAACTGCTAACGGTTATTGACATCAATCGTGGATTTTATTTTCGAACTTAGAGTTGTACCTTATTTAGGATTCCTCTACTATATAAAGAGTAACCTTGTTCATTTCTAACCATCATATTCATTCACTGAGAAATAATAATACATTGCTCTTTACTTGCTTACATTCTAATGCTATTCTTATTGTTCTTAAACATCTGATTTCGAGCTTGTTCCTAATCGAGCTCGATATATTGCAACAACACTTGTTTGATTTATCTTTACCGTTTAATTCATTTATTTAATTCGTCATTTATCAATGGGTATTGAATCAGATCACGTATCCTTAAAACCACGATACAAGTTTAATTGTTACTCGTATTTTGAGGTAAACAGTTTGGCACTCACCGTGGGGCTAAGGATAATAGTGATTGTTCAGTTCTAATTATGGTAAAACACATTATATTACACTTGTTCTTGTCAAGGATTTTTGTTTTAAGGTTGAATCATGTCAAACTCACAAAACACATCTACACACGGCGACAATGGCCTCAGACTCCACGCAGAAAATAAGGATGTTATCTCTCCAGGAATCGAGGTTCCACAGGCTGACATCGGAGGAGCACTGCTCATCAACCCGGTTGATGTCAGTTCGCATGTTGCTTTGAATGCGGATTTAGGTGCAGACCACAAAGGAAGTGTACGCATAGAGGGTCGAACTGACGGTCGAGGTACACAGGGCAGAGGAGACGAAGGAGTCAGTCTCCCAGTAATATTTGAAATGTTTCAAGCTCAACAAAACGCCATTGCTCAGTTGCAAAATCAGCACAGAGCACCAAATAGGGTCGAACAAGAGGTTACTCGACGTACCGAGCAAGTGCCTGAAAGATCAGGTGATAATACCTCGACGACTGATCCTGCTTTAATGAGGATGCTCGAGGAGCTCACTAAGAGAATAGAATAAAGAGAGAAAAAAATTGATGCCAACTATAAGAAGGTGGAAACCTATAAGTCCCGAGTTGACCAGATACAGGGGGCACCGCCAATCTTAAAAGGAACGGATTCAACGAAGCTTGTGCAAACACCATTCCCTCCGAGTGCGGCTCCGAAGTCAATCCCAAAGAAGTTCCGTATGCCCAATATACCTAAATACAACGGGACCTCCGACCCCAATGAGAACATTACTTCTTATACGTGCGCCATAAAAGTTAGTGATTTGGAGGATGACGAAATCGAGTCTGTATTGCTGAAGAAGTTTGGAGAGACCCTGTCGAAGGGAGCTATGATTTTGATCACAACTTGCCACCGAATTCTATCAATTCATTCGCCACGTTGGCGCATTCATTTGTAAAGTCATACGCTAGGGCCATAAAGGTTTCAACACGAAAATTAGACCTCTTCAAAGTGAACAGAAGGATAACGATATGCTAAGGGAGTTCGTATCTCAATTCCAAATGGAACAAATGGAGTTACCACCAGTAACTGATGATTGGGCTATTTAGGCTTTCACCCAAGGATTGAACGAACGGAGTTCAATAGCATCACGCCAGTCTAAACAAAATTTTACCGATTACCCAGCTGTGACTTAGACAGATGTTCACAATCGATATCAGTCGAAGATCAGGGTCTAGGAAGACCAATTGGGAGCCCCTTCAGGTTCAGTACATCCAAACCGGTCAACAAGTAAAAATTAGAGGGATGTTGATAAAGAATCAAGGCCGAATAAAGATCGATACCAGGCATATATTGCAGATCGGAGGAATAACTGTTCGGGACGCAATTCTGCCCGGAACGACCGAAGAAGTGATCGAGGGAAAAATCCTCGACTATTAAAGTACAATTTTAGCGTCGGTGCATAATGATGTGTAACTATCATCGAACACATGGCCATAGGACCGAAGACTGCAGGCAGCTAAGGGAGGAGGTAGCTCAACTTTTCAACAAAGACCACCTTCGAGAGTTCCTCAATGATCGAGCCAAAAAATCACTTTTGAGAAAGAGATGCTAACAGAAAGAACGAACAACAAGAACCTCAACATGTTATTCACATGATCGTCGGCGGGGTCGACGTCTCACAACGACCTATGTTCAAGTGCACTAAGGTGTCGATCACCGGAGAGAAACGGAATCGAGGCTATGTGCCCGAAGGCACTTTATCATTCAATGACGAAGAAGCGGAATGAATTTCTATGCCGCACAACGACGCCTTGGTAATTTCTATTTTGTTGGATAAAATTTAAGTTAAACATGTTTTAGTGGATCCAGGTAGTTCACCAAACATCATCCGATCAAGAGTCGTAGAGCGGATCAGCCTGTAGGACCAAATTGTACCTGCATCTCGAGTCCTAAACGGCTTCAACATGGCTAGTAAAACAACAAAGGGGGAGATAATCCTACCTGTAAACGTGGCCGAAACCATCCAAGATACAAAATTCCATGTCATCGAAGCGACATGAGATATAATGCACTGCTCTAAAGGCCTTGGATCCACAACATAAGGGTAGTACCATCGACCCTTCACTAAATAATGAAGTTCCTGACTACGGATGGTGTAAAGACGGTTTACGAGGAACAACACGTTGCAAAGGAAATATTTGTGGCCGAGGAGGTGGCGCCGATATCAACACCTTCGACATCAGAAAAATCGAGCACCAAAGATAAGCAGACGGATAAATAGTAATCACCGTCCCCAGCCTCGACCAAACCGAAGAAACGACTAGTGGAAGAAGAAGAGGATTTTCTAAATCCTCGAACTTTTGTTGTTCTCGAAGAATTAGATGCAACCAAGTCAACAGTCGAGGAGCTGGAATAGGTGATACTGATCGAGTATCTGCCCGAGCGAAAGGTATACCTGGGAATAGGGTTAACCCCCAAACTCAGGAAAAAACTCATTCAATTTCTTATTGATAACTTGGACTGCTTTGCAGGGTCCCATTTAGACATTACAGGAATACCACCAGGGATAAAACCTCATTGAATGAGCCTGGATCCCAAGTTCAGACCGATAAAACAAAAGAGAAGACCCAAGTCAGAGGTAAAGCATGCTTGCATAAAGGACGAGGTAACCAAACTTCTCAAAATAGGATCCATTCGGGAAGTAAAATATCCCGAATGGTTAGCTAATGTAGTCGTAGTGCCCAAACAGGGGACAAATTTAGAATGTATGTAGACTATAAGGACTTGAAAAAGAATGTCTGAAAGACTCTTTTCCGTTACTTAACATCGATCGCATGATCGATTCCACAGCCGGCCATGTGATCCTTAACTTTCTCGACGTCTATTCTCGACCAAAAAAAGACTTCTTTTATCACTAAGTATGGAACATATTTTTATAATGTAATGCCCTTTAGGTTAAAAAAGGAAGGAGCTACATCTCAGCTCCTAGTTAACAAAATATTCGAAGAACAAATAGGTAAATCAATGGATGTTTACATTGACGATATGTTAGTTAAGTACTTGCGCGCAGAGGACCATTTGAATCATTTGCAGGAAACATTCGAAATCTTGAAGAAGTACAACATGAAGCTCAACCCCGAGAAATGTGCTTTCGTGGTCGGTACGGGAAAATTCCTCAACTTCATGGTGTCAAATCGTGGAATCTAAATCGACCCCGATAAGATTAAGTCCATTGAGGACATCACCATCATAGACAGTGTCAAAGTCGTACAAAGGCTGAACAAACAGATAGCTGCCTTGGGCTGATTCATTTCGAGGTCCTCAGATTGGAGTCACAGGTTCTTCTCCTTGCTCAAAAAGAAAAGTGATTTCGCATGGACCCCGGAATGTCTATAGAAATTGGAATAATTGATGCAATATTTATCGAGCCTACCTTTTTTCCACACCCCGAAGGCAGATGAGAAGCTTTACTTATACTTGGCGGAGTCCGAGTTCGCGGTAAGTGGTGTCCTAGTTCGAGAAGACATTGGTACGCAGTTTCCAGTTTAATACGTAAGTCGAACCTTAGGAGATGTTGAAACTAGGTACCCACAGTTAGAGAAATTGGAACTTGCATTAATAAACGCATCTAGAAAATTAAGGCCATAATTCCAATGTCACCTCATATGTGTGATAACCACTTATCCGCTCCGTAATGTTTTGCGCAAGTCCGAATTATCGGGCCAATTTTCCAAATGAGCCATCGAACTCAACGGGTACGATATCGAATATCAACCTCGAACCGCCATCAAGTCTCAAATTTTGGCAGATTTCGTGGCCGATTTTATGCCAACCCTCGTAATTGAAGTGGAAAATGAGCTTCTACTAAAATCAGGTACATCAACGGGGGTATGGACCCTCTTCACGGACGGTGCCTCGAACTTGAAAGGGTCTGGGCTCGACATTGTTTTGAAACCGCCCACGGGTAGTATTATTATACAATCCATTAAAACTCCCAAATTGACTAACAACGAGGCCGAGTATTAGGCCATGATTGCAGGTCACGAGTTAGGTAAAAGCTTGGGGCCGGAAGTCGTCGAAGCTAAATGCGACTCTCTACTGGTAGTAAACAAGGTAAACGGAACCTTCGATGTTTGAGAGGATAGGATGCAAAGGTACTTGGACAAATTGCAGGTAACCTTGCACAGTTTCAAAATGTTAGGGAAAAAGAAGTGATAGATTTCATATGGGGTCACATCGCATGTCGATTCGGGATACCCACAAAAATAGTATGTGACAGTGGCAAACAGATCATCAGCAGGAATGTAAAGAAATTCCTCGAAGATCACAAAATAAAGAGGATACTATCCACACTGTATCACCCTAGTGGGAATAGGCAGGCCGAATAAATGAACAAGACTATCATCAAAAACTTGAAGAAAAGGCTAAACGAAGACAAAGGAAAGTGGAGGGAAATAATGCCCGAGGTCCTATGGGCATATCAGACAACGTCGAAGTCTAGTACAGGAGCAACTCCGTTTTCCTTAGTATATGGCTCTGAAGCCTTGATACCGATCGAAGTCGGAGAGTCCAGCGCCAGGTTTCGACATGCAACAGAGGAATCAAATCGCGAGGACATGAATACCAGCCTCGAGTTATTAGATAAGAAATGAGAAGCTACACTCATTCGAATGGCTGCACAAAAGCAACGAATCGAAAGGTACTACAACAGGAGAACCAACCTTCACCACTTCAGAGTCGGGGACTTAATCCTAAGAAAAGTCACCCTCAACACTCAAGATCCTAATGAAGGGAAACTCAACTCTAATTGGGAAGGACCCTACCAAATCCTCAAAATTGTCGTGAAGGGATCATACAAGCTCGGAATGATAAACGGCGAACCGCTGCCGAATAACTGGAACATATCACTTCATAAATGATACTATTGCTTTGGTATGAATTTCTCTTTTCTTTCATTTATATAAATATTCGGAACTAATTCTGTCACGCCCCAAAAATCGAGGGACACGACGGGCGCTCAACCGGGTGGACCCCAGTCGAGCGGACCTGGAACTGCCTTCCCTAACCCACGCATCACCCCGTGATAACACCATCCATTATACATGTGAAATAGTGATTAAGACTTAGCATGAACTTATGATTTAAAATCATTTCCACATTTTTTATCATTTCCAACATATAGTACCAAGTGCTTACAAACTACATACAAAATATACTCACGTGGAACACGATTCTTAACCGTATAATAGCTACCCAAAATACAATGTACATTACCCACATTTCTGTCTACGGAGCCTTAATGAGTAAAATGAGTTTAACAGTACTTGCCGGCGACAAGGCCCCGACTATACCTTACAATACAAAATAGACCCAAAGAAGGTGGTATGGACCACACATGGCCCCGAGAGGAAGTGGGGCTCACCAATTCAGCTGACGGTGTGGAGAGGAGGCACTACCGACGGTGGATTGAGTTACCTGCTGTAGGACTACCTACATTCATATAAGAAAATGTTGCGCCCCCGGCAAAAGTGACGTTAGTACTGTGGAATAGTACTAGTATGTATGAACAAACTTTATCCCAAGTACAATCAAACAATACACAGATAAGAGATAGTAATAGAACCAACAATCATTGCGCATGGAAAGAAACAACCAAAAATAACAAGTTTCACAATTCCCCCTTTTCCCTTTCCAACACCACCATAATCAAGAATTTCATCGATTTTCATTCCAATAGTGATAATGATCACATTCCACCCTTATTACCTCGGCCACCCTTATTACCTCGGCCACCCTTATCACCACAACCCACACCTTATTACTTTGTGTTGCGGCGCGCAACCCGATCCCACCTGACAAATCATATTTCATAACAACAATCCCAAACAATTACATCACAAGAATCCTCCTTTCAAGGAGCACAAGTTCACATCAACAATTCGTTTATTTGGGCTCAAGGCACAATGATTCCCATTAAGCAGTAATGCATTCCCACATTTGGGCACATTAACATCCTTGCACAATCTCATATGACATAATAGTATGGCAATCACTAAGATAATCAATTCACATATTTTCATACGAGGTACACATAACGTATGCTCGTCACAACAAGGGGATTCTACAAGGGTTAAAGTTGGCCAT
Organism: Nicotiana undulata; assembly: GCA_005239495.1. NCBI lineage: Eukaryota > Viridiplantae > Streptophyta > Magnoliopsida > Solanales > Solanaceae > Nicotiana > Nicotiana undulata. The sequence continues at coordinate 53,282 of ML263357.1, read as the reverse complement.
ACATACCTCGAGTCAAATTTCCTTTTTAATTTCTATCACAATTCACCGGACCGTCTAGCACCGTCAATCTATTCCACAACGTGACATATTTCACTTAGAATTAGGAACCTTGAGTTCAATTGAGCATTTTATCAAAGACTATGTGATCCCCCTTAGGTTACTAACCCCCTTTTTATGCATAATTACCCAAGTTTGTTTCCCCCATTACTAGGTTACGGTGTTACATTCACATGCATGCAAGGACTCATCTTTCATTTTTCAAAACAAACCCATGTGTGTTTTATTCCCATCCAAAATCTGAGAAATTGGGAAAATAGAGTGAAGGCTTACCTCTAGAGCTAAGAAGATGACTGATTACTCGATAATATCCGGGCTTGAGTGGTTTTGGAAATCAAATTGGATGATGTTGAAACATTCTCTCTCAATAACTCTCCTTTCCTCTCTCTATTTTGTTTAGAAAACTGTTAAAATGAAGGGGAGGGGTGTTTTAATGAATTGGGGGTCGGGTTTAAAAATTAGAAAAATAGGAGCCCGATACAGGAAATGCGGTCAGGAATGCGATCGCATTCCTGATATGCGGTCCGCAGAGACGACGGCAGAATGGCCCTCCAGGTGGGCAAAAACTGAAAGAAATCTGCCCAGGCATGCGACCACTATGCGGTCCGCATACACGTTATGCGATCACATAACCTCCCTCACAAAAATCAAAGGGCAAGAATGCGAAAACTATGCGGTCCGCAGAACTGAAATGTTATCGCATAATGGACCGCATAGTTGTCCTCAAATTGGGCAGTGATTATGCCCATGTATGCGACCACTATGCGGTCCTCATACACGTTATGCGATCGCATAGTGCGTCGCATAAAATCCAATTTCTGGAAAATTTATTCTTTCAAATTCCAGGGTACTTTTACACAAATACGGTCTGTTTTAAGAATTTCTTCAGTTATAACCACTTGGGGACTTGTTCGGGTTTTATTTTAAACAAGAAATTTTACGGGTCTTTACAAACTCATTGCAGGAATTCGACCTAAGACATCGAGACCCCAAGTTTTAAAGTACGCGTTGCACTCTTTTCCCTTAGATCGTTTTTTATCCCAAATGGGTTTTTCCGGCAAGGTTACTAACGAGGCAAAAATTATGTGCTACCTAAGGAGAACTCAATAGTATCCAAGGCTTCTTTTCAATCAACCTCGAATACAGGGGGGAATCACCCTTGGATGTTATGTGTTCAAGAAATGTACCTCGTGTCAATGTGTCTCGATAGGAAATTTTTTGTAATGGGCCAAATGGTCGAATGAACCGTGTCCAAATAGATTAGGTGAGTCCCGATGACAAGACATGTACACATTATTCAAAGAAGCATTCTTTCTATATCAAACATTTCATGTTTCGAAGCAAAATCTCTATTATACAAATCATATATGTACGATTCTGGACTATTATGCAAAACTAGTACTTGTGAAAAATTGGCTCAAGAGCCAAGTACAAACATACTTCGAACACTTAGGGACTACATACTCGAGTTACCTAACTTTTGAAGTTACAAGACCTCAAAGAGGCACCCCTAGATATATAGGCTGAGGCCATCATACTCGGGGACTAACATTTCGAACAAGTTCGAAATGTTATCGGGTAATAAGTCCAAGAGACATACCCAAAGGCTACGAGCACATTAAAGGCTACGGCCCAAATAACATCGCTCGGAGACGTCCGAATTCTGAAATAAACAAAAGACCTTCAAATACTTTGAAAATTCAGTTAAAAAGGCTACCCTCGCCAAATCAATGAAAAAGGGGCTTCGATAAAAGCAACCTCGAATAGCTAAAAGGCTTTGATAATATCAGCCTTTGAAAAGCCTCAAGGGGTATCAAATTATCTTAACACAATCACATTGAGGCAAAAAATAAAATTGAGGTTCCGATCACTGGACCCTCAAAAAACCCAATGGGTATAAAAAACATATGCTAAGGCATAAAGAATTTTTCACTAAGTATTGTTGCCGAAAAGAGAAAAATAATAGCCCTTTTTAGAGGCTGAATAGGCCCAATCTAAAGAGCCTAAAGGCCAATACAATTAGTGTTCGAGACCTCGCTCTCACTCGATTCGGACCCAAGGGTTCCGTTATTCCGAGCTCAAATAAAAGTCAATTACAGCTCGAGGATTCACCATAAAACCTAAGGGGTATATTGTTGTAAGCTCAAAGCTTACCATCATTTGATAAAAACCTAAGGGTTGCTTTATCCTAAATTCAATATTCATTCGAATTTGGTTATAAAGATAATACATATATAGGTTCGATCAAGACACGCCCGTGATAAAGTGTTGAATGAATTTCCGAGCCTTGGGACTTACCCTCATATAACCAAAAAACTTAAGGGTTTACTTTGTCTACGAACTGAAGTTAGCAAGATTACAACAATGAGAATTTTCAAAATTTTTAATGAATAAAAAAAGCATATCTAGACTTGAAAGCATACGAAGGCATTCGAAGAGAAATTTTCTATTATATATCAAATATTCTGTACAAAAAGCCAATCAAGGCCTTATACAAAAAAGATACAAAAACAAATTAAAATCCTAAAGACCTAGTCCACCCCGGGAGCCACATCCTCGGCAGCGACATCTTCGGGAGCCGCTTTTTCGACGGCCTCATCCCCATCCTCTCCACTCTCGGATCCACTAGCGGAATCCTCTTAATCAGAAAGCAAGGATGCAGCCTCAATCTCCAATGCTTTGGCACTTTCGACGTCAGCTGAGAGGTCGAAGCCACGGGCATGCACTTCCTCGAGAGTCTCTCTCTGGGATTGTCGCCTAGCTTGGTCGACAACACATGACAACTTGATTTCAGCAGCTACCGAGATATCCTGTGCCCGAATGTTGGCAGACTCGACATCAACTCGGTAAGAGGCCACAAGCGCCTCTGCCTTAGACTTAGCCTTTGAAAGTTTGGCGGCCAGCTTAGCCTCGAGTTCTTCAATCTTTCGTGTCCGAGCCAATGTTTTCCCCTCACACCTTGGAGCTGACTCACGGTGAAAGTCAATTGGGCCTGTAGTGCATCCTTCTTAGAGGAAAGACGCTCCATATTTTGTCTCCACCCCAGAGTTTTGCCCTCCTTCATTTCTGCTTCCTTTCGAAGCTGCTCCACTAGCTCACCCTTCTGCTGAATCTACAAAACCAATGGATTAATTGCAAAAATAGAGTTAACACACAACAAGCTTTCAAGAAATTATGTTACTCATTCGATGAGTTCGGTCTGCTCTCGATGAGCTCTTGTGAGTTCGGCTCGAAAATTCATGATCTCCTCTTCCTTTTTAACGTACAGAAGTTTGAGGTCGTCCCTCTCCTCCACGAGCTTCGTGAGCTCAGCCTCAAATCGGGCTAGCTCATCTCGGTATTTGGAAGAAGAGAGTCAGGCTTGGAAAGATATGAATTAAACACAAGTGTAAACATGAAGAAATGAAACTTACTTGTTTAAGAAGTCGTTGAGCCTCATTGAAAACCAATGATGCATCTGGATCGGGACTATCGTCGACCCCGATGAAGCACTCCCGGAATATGTCATTCCCTTCGTGGGCGATCCTCACGTCGGGAGTCTCCATGACCCGAGCATCTTGAAACTTCCCCTCGGAGAATGTGGGGCCAAGCGGCGAGTCGCCAATGTTGATTATCCCAAGTGAATCACTTGGGACATTATCTTCTCTTTGAAGATCCTCGGGGCTAGTACCTTGGGGCACACCCACCAGTTAATTTTCATGGCGGGGGGCATCCGGACCACTCGATTGCTCGGGGACTTTGATCGAACCCTCTTCCGAGATGTCCTCGGTCCGAGATTGAGCCGCCTCGAGCTCCACCAGCTCGACACTCCTGGAAGCCTTGGTACTTCCCCTCTTGTGGGTTACCAACATGCAACCGTCATCTTCACCCTCTTCATCTTCCTCTCGTAGTCGTTGAACTATGTCGACATGAGGAGGAGAGGGCTCGGCTTTTGACTTTCGAGTTTTGTTTTCTTTGGCTTGGGGGTATCGGAAAGAAGAACTCTTCTCCTTTTCCTCTCTTTGTTTGGCTTCAGTGCCTCCTCTTCCCCAGGTGGAGGTGGCCTCATAGCAATGTTTTCACCAAGACCTGCACGTAAAGAAGCCAAGTTAATAAAGAGTCCATTACGAGGGAAATCTCGATGTACAAGCAAAAGAGCTCACCATGATTCTTAGCCTCTCATCAGCCCCTGGCCAAATCACGCCAACAACGTTCGGCATGAGAAGAGGCGGTGACCAGTTGTCGAACCCAGCCTTCAAGGTCTGGAATTGCACTAAGGAATAAAGGGGAAGCTGCACCATAAAAAGAGAACCTGAGTAAAGAAAGGGAACAAAGATAGAGCACAAGGCCGTGTGGGCTTTGAGAATGTTGAATCTTGAATGGAACGTGGCATCCAATCTTCGTGTGGAGTAGCTTAATGAACTTGATGAATTCAGATTCCATGCCTACTCCAGCTCGTCCTTGTACAAGGACAAGATGAAAAACCTTCATGATAAATATGCTCGTGGCAAGGAGTTCAAAGTAGGTTATTTGGTTCTCTTGTTCAACTCTCAGTTACGTTAATTTCTGGGGAAGCTTAAGTCGAAATGGAGTGGACCTTTTGAAGTTGTGTTTGTGACTCCGTTTGGTGCACTTGATCTAAAGAACAAAAGTGGGGAGATTTTCAGAGTTAACGGGCACAGGGTCAAGAACTACCTAGGCAAGATTGGTGACAGCCACGTGGTGGCACTTCTCCATCTTAAGTTAATTGAGGGTAACCTGCGTCGTGCCGCGACGTTAAATCAGGCTCTTCTTGGGAGGCAACCCATGTGTTTTTCTTTTTGTTTTTGTTTTTCTTTGATTTTCTTGGTAGTATAGGATTTTTTTTTGGACTAACTGGTTGAGGGATGTTGTAGGATTATTTTGAGTGCACATGACTAAGTTGGAAAAATGACTCTCTAAAGTTTGCATTGCAGCCGCACTGCGATTTTGTGCGGTCCTCAAAGGTATTTAACAATAAATGAGCTTTCTGAAGTTTCCACCGCGACACACTGCCTTTTTGTGCCGTCTGCGGTGGACCTTTGCCGCCGCACTGCATTTTGTGCGGTCCGCAGTGGACATCTGCCCAGCTTCCCAGAAAGGTTAAGCACGTGGATCCCAGGCCTATTTCTTTAAATAGGGTCTGAGGCCCTCATTTTACACTTTTCGCTCCTTGCTCTCTCAACAGTAGAAGTTACATTGTTCATCACTCTTTCTCACTTCAATTGATTCATGTCATCTTCATCCTATATCTAGTAAGTTTAATTTTTGTCTCCTTAACTTCTTAATTTTGTTATTTTCTTCATTAATTAGAAGTTTGTCTTCTTCTTTTTTCTCTTTTTCTTCAATATTCCCTTAATCATGTGTAGGGTTTGTTTCACAATGCTTAAATTAGGCCTATTTTAGTTAAATACACTGATTAAACACCTAGGGTATCAATAACATGTGAATTTAGACTTGAATTAAAATGAAAAATTGAAACCCTAGGTTTGGACTGTGTGGGGTCCGCGGTGCTTTTGTGCGGATCGCGGTGCTTGATTTTCATAAAAGCTTCAGTTGCGGACTGCGGTGCATTTTATGCGGTCCGCAGTGCCTTTATGAGGACAACAATGCATTTTGTGCGGTCCGCGATGACCATCTTCAGAGAGTGGGTATTCTGAGCCCACCTCAATGCGGATAGCGGTGCATTTTGTGCGGTCCACGGTGACCTTCTTCAGAGAGTGGGTAGTCTGAACACTACCTCAATGCGGACCACGGTGCGTTTGGTGCGGTCCGCAGTGCATTCTTTGCGGCTGCACTCCATTTTGTGCGGTTCGTAGTCTGCAACGTCTGCAACTCCAACTCCAATTATCTGCTACCTTTTTCTTCACTAATGCATACACTACTTGGATACGAATAAACTTTAAATGAATTCAACTTGCAGATTATAGTTCAATCAAGAGGTGGTGGTCCAAAACCAAGCGCAAGGGGAGAGTCCTCCCGGGGGAAAGGCAGAGGGATGATCAAACTGACCCCCCAAGTCCGGCAAGCTATAAAAGCCACCAGAAAAACAATCAGAGCCATGGATAGAGCTGCTTCCCAATCATGAAGTGAGTATGCACCCTCCAGAGAGGCATCTAATTCAGATTCAGTACTAGAGCATGTCCCAGACTTTCCAGAGAGGTTCAGATTGAGGAATTCACCTTCGGGCTCTCCTCCTACCCAAACATCAGCACATTCTGAGTCGTCTGAGGGCTCAGCTGCTGGGAATGCCCATGAATACTCCACCTCACCCACAACCTCATTATCTGGTGAGCACTCCGAAGAAGAAGAAGCTGGGGGTGAACCCCAAATAGGGGGAATTGAAAGAACAAGAAATCCTGAAGCATGGCAAGATTGGTTTGTGAGTGAACCGGCCTTTCATAAATTCCAGGAATGGTGGCAAGAAAAGAAATTGATACCAGAGCGAAAGTTCATCACAAGGGACCTTCTACTAGACAACCTCAATGTGCTAAAACAGTTCAAGGAAAGAAAAGGATGGGACTACTTCAATTGTCAGGTGGTGGAGGCAAATGAACACCTAGTCAAGGAATTCTACACTAATGTTGCTTATGTTAAAAAGGACTCCAAAGCGACTAAGGTACGAAATCTGACAGTGCCTTTTGATGGGAATGCAATAAATGGGTACCTTGACTTCGATAATGATGATGAGACGGACTGCTTGGAGAAGTTGAACGCGGGGAATGAGGCCCGTCCATGGCTAGCGGGACATTTGGCAATCCCAGGTACATTCCCAGACTTGTTGCATGCCGGAATGAAGATTCTGAGGAGAATCTTGAATATTGAAGCTAAAGGTTGGGAGACATTCGTGTGTAGAAGGCTAGACTCCACCCTTCACGAAAAATCTCTTCCTCTCAGACGTGCTGTGATGGTGGCCTCAATCATGGTAGGTTACCCGATCAATGTCGGGAATGTGATGTCAAGGGTAATTAATCGGGTGGTGAATGAAGGTGACAGATCCTACCCCTTCCCTAATTTCTTGACCATGTACTTTGAGGACCAAGAGCTAGAGGGGAGGAGGTTTAATGTGAAGGTGAAGCCAAAAGCTCCATTCTCCTAGTACAGCCTACAGGGTGATGACAACCCGAAAAGCAAGAACTTCAAAGGAAAATCCACTATTTTCACTAGCCAGTCTGAAGAGACAGTGGTTGTAGTGGCATCTACTCAGCCTAACTCAGCCACCCCAGACATTGCTCCAGGCCCCTCCACTTCAGCAGCCCCATACATTCCTTCATCTGATGCATACCCTCTTACTGCCCACCGGCTGAGCCAGACCCTATCCAGTATCAACAACTGGATGTAGGCAATTACTTATAAGTTGTCTGTCCTTTCTACGTCTGTGGCAGCCCAAGCTGCACCTCTTCCGCTACAGGTCCCACAGTCCGTGGAGGACACTCTCAAGGAGCTTCTAGACAACTAGAAGAAGATCCTTGAGAACCAAAAGTTGATTCTGGACGCTGTTGGCACTCATGGGACGGCATTGAAAGATCTTGCCAAGGAGATAAAGAAGCTGAGGAAGACACGTGCCTCCAAGGAGTCAGTGAAGAAGTTAAGGGTAGATGTATATAAGATGAAGGCAGACCACTTACCTTTGTACCTGCTATTGCATGACCTAGCTGCCTAGTCTGAGCCTGAGTCAGAAATAGAAAGACCACCCAAGAGGAAGAGGGTGATTCCCCGTACTGAGGGCATTATTATAGAGTTGGCGGACCCGCGGGGAGGTACCTCGAGTCAGCCACAACTGCCAGTACAGGCCCAGATTACAGAGGAGATCTAGGTCCCGATGGAAACACAGGGTTCTGGGGACCACTCACAGGTGCCCATGCAGTCCGCAGACCCCGGGACCCATACTCAGGATCCTATGCAGACAGAGGGCCTATAGGGAGTTTCTCTTTACTCTTTCTCCTTCTTTTTGTGCTATTTTTGGTCAGTTAGCATTGAGGACAACGCTAGCTCTCATTTTAGGGGGTAGCCCTAGTTAGATTGTGATGACTGGATATATTTGGTACTATTTTTATTATGCTTTCTTCTTCTTTGGTGCTTTTGGTATGTACATAACTTTACAATTATAGTACTTTTCGTATTTCGTACATTTGGTCTGTATATAAAGTTACCTTATGATGTATATATTCATTTCCCCTTATGTATATTTGATTAAATCCCCTCTTGTATATATTCATTCTACTTTCCCCATTTTACTTTTCGCATTTTTCCTTTTCATAGCTTCTTATTTTGAATTTTTGCATTCAATAACACTTTGGTTATCTTAATGCCACGATTCTTTCCAAAGGTGGAATTTGTGTGAACCGGGTGGCTTTTCCCGAGGATGGATGGTGTGACAACCTTCTTAAGGGTTTGAGTATGTTTTTCTTTTTGCTTTTTGTGTAAATAGTAGCTAGTGAGTAACGGTGCCTCAAGCAAAGCTTCACTTGGGCCTAACACATTTGCCTTTGATCCTATGGTCAAAAATAAATCATTGTGTTTAGGATGGTGAAAGTTGTGATCTTGAGACTCTTGTGTTGAACGATAATCATCGAGTTGTTTTTCGGAACCATTGTGTTGCTCAAATATTAGCTAAGGTCATTGTGGCCCCCAACTCTATTTCTTTAGCAATCCCATAGCTTTAGTGGTGAGAATTTGAATTGCAAGTCCAAGTCCCGTGCCGTTAGTCTAGAACTTGCCCTCAATGTTTGTCTAGGTGAAATCCTAAGTGTAGTTGACTTGAGATGTGATTATAGGCTCTCCTTGATCCGAATAATGACTTGAACATTTCCGTAGCCTACCAATGACAATTTCCCTAGTCAACCCTTTTGAGACTTAGACCTTTTTCTTTCAAAAATCCATGATACAATCCTTTACCCGTTCTGACCCTCTCTTGGTACCCTTTCTTACCTTAGCAAAAGGCAAAAGCGTATGTTTGGGGGAGAGACGAGGAATGCAACAAAGTTAAAAAGAAGGTACAAAAGGAAGAAAAGGAAAGGCAATGAAAAAGAAAGAAAAACAAATCAAAATCAAAAAGTCAAAAAGAATAAACAATTTATAAGAAATAAAGGAAATCAATGAAAGAAAAGAGGTTAAAGGTCTGGAATGTTTAGAAAGGAGAAAAATGTTTGAAATGAACAAAAAGGAGTGACACTATGTCTCTCTAACCCCTCAGAAAGAGCTTGATGAATCAAAAGGTCAAGAGAATGTGCGCAAACGTGAAGAAAATGAAAGGCTTAAGGGAAGATGGAACTCACCTAGACAAACTATTTCCTACCTTGAACCAAAATCTTTAATCATGTATCCACAAAAGTCCTATATGTTCTTGAGTTGAATGAAGCTTACATTAGTAGCGACTGACATAAGGGGCAAGCTTATGGTACTTTGAACCGGACTTGAGACCTTTCCTTGAGAGATGAGTGCAATCCCATTATCCTCGTTCTGAGTGTTACAATATTAAAGTGAGGTTTGCTTAGGGAGAGTTGAGGAGTATGAGTTTGGGTTTTACAATGACCAAAGTAGTAGTAAGAGTTTCTTTGATGAGTCGAGTCAACTCTTGATGCTCTTGTGTCACACTAAAAACCATGGTGTTAAAAGGTCAAATGTTGTTAATTATTCATTGGCATTGAGGGCAATTTTTAGTCCCAATTGATGCTAGAAGAGGTTACCTTAGTCCAACTGAATTTTCTTGGATTTACTCTTAAGGGGTGGGACTTATTTTGTTTGCTTGAGGACAAGCAAAAGCTTAAGTTTGGGGGAGTTGATAACTACCGATTATACTCTATTATACACTCTTTCTTCCTTAAGGTTTGGTTAAAATTGTTTAAACAATAGTCCCAAAGGCTTACTTGTTGTACTTGTTTGCAAGGTTTAGTCAAAAAGGGTTAAAAATAGTCAAAACCCGCTAAAAAAGGAGTGAAACATGCACAAGTACCAAGAACAAGCACATGCACCGTTCAACAGACCACTGCGGTCCGCACTCCATTTAGTGCGGTTCGCACTAAAGAGATTCAGAGAGCCATTTTTGGAAGCTAAAGTAGTGCAGCCGCAAAGTCATTTAGTGCGGTCCGCGCTATAGAGATTCAAAGAGACATTTTTTGGAAGCTAAAGCAGTGCGGCCGCAAAGTCATTTTGTGTGGACCGCAATGCTGAGATTCAGAGAGATGAAAATATGGGAAGCTAAAGCAGTGCGGCCGCAAAGCCATTTTTTGCGGAACGCACTAAGGAGTTTCAAACAGTTGAATCTGAAGGCTGGATGACCCGTGCGGACCGCACTCCATTTTGTGCGGCCGCAATAGAAGCCACCGCGGTCGTGGTGCATTTTATGCGGACCGCGGTGGCCAAGTTCAGAGACCCAGATTTCCCAGCTTAGGAGCCTGAACGCGGCTGCACTCCATTTTGTGCGGTCCGCAATGATCCTGCAGGGGAATTTTTTTGTCCAAAAAATTCGGCCTAGTATAAATAGTTTCTTTTCTCATTTTTAGGTCAGCTTTTGTATTCTGAGATAGAGAGGAGCTCATGAACAACTTACTTACAGTATTTTGAGTAATTTTAGAAGGGTTTTAACATTGAATCTTTCAATTTTAGTTTGTAATTCTTGAAAAGTGAAATACGGTTTTGGGTCGATAACCCGATATGTTATGGCCTGAAGGGCAAATTGAGAGTGTCTGACTGAGTGAGGTTGTTGGCGTATATTGTGAGGATGATATGATATGAGTGAGGCTGCGGGCCTATATTGTGTGTGAATTATTCCATGCTATGGCTTATTATTGCGCTTGGGCTGTAGGAGCCCCTCCGGAGTCTGTAACACACCCCTAGTGAGCGCCGGTACCGATTGAGTGATGCTCGTAGGGCTTATGAAGAGTGATTGTGAGGTTGCCTGATGGGCAGAGTGATTGTGAGGATGCCTGATGGGCAGAGTGACTGTGAGGTTGCCTGATGGGCAGAGTGATTGTGAGGATGCCTGATGGGCTGATACCTTGTGAGG
>ML263357.1:1909-33245 GCA_005239495.1 Nicotiana undulata | reverse complement strand
TTTTAAGCCTTTGCTTAATTAGTATTTTTACATTATGATATGTTTTGGGCTGTAAGCCATGTTTTGGGCCTAGTGCCGATTTGTTACCCCTTGGGGGATGTTTTTACTATTTTTTCCTCACTGATATGTTTTGGTTTTTCACTCAGTCTTTTCTGTGATATTATTTTGACACTCAGAGTATTTTGATACTACTTCTTGAAAAGTGAAATACTGTTTTGGGTCGAGAACCCGGTATGCTATGGCTTGAAGGGCAAATTGAGAGTGTCTGACTGAGTGAGGCTGCTGGCTTATATTGTGAGGATGATATGATATGAGTGAGGCTACGGGCCTATATTGTGTGTGAATTATGCCATGCTGTGGCTTATTATTGCGCTTGGGCTATAGGAGCCCCTCCGGAGTCTGTAACACACCCCCAGTGAGCGCCGGTACCGATTGCGTGATGCCCGCGGGGCTTATGAAGAGTGATTGTGAGGTTGCCTGATGAGCAGAGTGATTGTGAGGTTTCCTGATGGTCAGAGTGATTGTGAGGATGCCTGATGGGCTGATACCGAAAAATATTGTTACGAGAAATGATTATGGCCCGAGGGGCAGTTTTATGAAAGGTTTTACTGAGTTTTCAAACTATGATTTACTTCGTTTTCACACTGGTTTTACTGAGAATTTTACTGAGATATACTGATATTGCACTTGTTTCAAAGGTTTTCTGGAAACTGATTTCGAACTTATTATTTGATGAATACTACGTGGTGACTTGGTGTTTTACTGGTTTGTGGAATTGTGTACATGTTCTGTGTGTTTATATTACTCAGACTGTGATTTATTTTCATTACTACTGAGTTGGCGTACTCATAAAGACTCCCTGTGCCTCTATGCACAAATCCATGTACTAGTTCGGAGCAGTAGCTGACGCAGTGTGGTAGCAGCATTTTTACGAGATTTCGAGGTAGCTGTCTAGCGTCCACAACTTCTCCATTTCCCTTCCTTATTTAGTCTTAGCATTTGATTCAGAGACATGTATTATAGTTTTAGCAGAGTTAGATTTATTTGTTCTTAGATGCTCATTACTATTGACTCTAGTTCTTGGGGGGTTGTTTATAATATTATGGGGATGCTAAGACTTAATTATATCATTTATGCTATGGTTGCTTGCTTATTATTTAATTGTGAACTATATTAATTGAACAAAATCGTAGCAATGTGATGGTTGGCTAGCCTAGTTCCACGATAGGCGCCATCACGGCCTGTTAGGATTTGGGGTCGTGACAAGCAGGTTACACAGCAGCTTGCAGTAGCTTACACAACAGCTTGCAGTAGCAGCTTACAAGTAGCTTACACAGAAGCTTGCAATAGCAGCTTACACAGCAGCTTTCTTCTTCTATAAATAGGGGAGATTTCAGTTCATTATGTACATCAGTTTGAAAGTTGAATAAGACATGAATTCCTCTTTCTATACTTGTCTTCGATTTATTTACTTTACAATTATTATTTTATAACACGTTATCAGCACGAGACTCTACCATTTTGAGCACTTACTTCGAATTTGATTTTCCTATCTCAGGTAGATAGTGGAGCTTTAAAATTAAGTTTAAGTTCTAACCAACTGAAGTGTTGAGATGCTGGCAGCAACGTCCTTCCTAGTTGAAGATACGGTAGCTTTGCATGACATGGTTATCTTGTGTGGTATTGTACTCATAAATGTTTATTTCAATTATCTTTTGCTTGGTTATATTGTTTGAAAGTGTTCCAACTAAAGTCACGCTCTTGGTTAAGGTGATTTCATGAGCACTATCATTACCTTTCGTATATAAAACTGAAACACTATTTTAAAAGCATTTCATGCTTATCATGTAAGGTTTTTACCTTAAATTGAAGTCCTATAACTTGATTCTAAAGGTGAGCAAAGATAATAAGTTTGCTTGCAACTCTAGTAGAGTTTGAAAGTAAAATACGATCACCAGAAAAGGGTGGATCTCGTATATCTCATTGTAACTAAGTTTTGTTAAGCACCAGAAGTGGTATATGCCTATGGCCACCAGAAGTGATAATTTAAGCTTTTTATGGTTACAATTGAAGATAAGTTAGAGAAAACTTTTTCTATATTACTTGCATGCCTCGGTTTTCTCCTGAAGTAGCAAATATCTTAAAAGAGGTTCGAAGCATCACAACGTGATGTGGTTAATGCATGTTCAGATAATTATGTTCCATTCCTGGAAGGATGAGAACTTTTGATAAATATTAATCCATTCCCTGAAGTGAATGTGACAATATATGAACACGCTTTTGATGTAAATATATTACAATTCACCTCCAGAAGAGGTAATATGATTGAGAGAATATATACTTAATATTTCGTATTTTAAATTTTCTTCTGAAGAAGTAACACAATTGAAATTTCCTCCTGAAGTAGGAAAATATTATGAAAGTGTGTCTTTCCGTGCTTAAACAAAATAATGAGCTATTCAAATTTATTTTTAAGCACATTTTTATTCCCTTGAGTGAATGAAGAAATTCCTCTACTCACCTCCTAAAGAGCTAGAATAACAGAGGATATAAATATTATTTTGTGGCATAAAAATCATTGCCGCACGTACCTGTTGTACGTAAAACATCTTGGAAATTTTATTACGTATCATTCTAAGGAAAATGCATTCTTGTAGAATGCTTTCTAATACAACCACATGTATATTATGGCTAATTATTGAGTTCCCCGAAGGAAATAACAACTCGTGTATCTTTTCTTAAAAGATGCAATGACTATGTGGTTGCCGCATTGATACAAAATTTTCAGATTGGTATTTCTCCTTGAAAGAGATATTTGTCACAAAGTTAGTGGTAGAAATATTAAAATTATTTTCGTCATTTATAAATTTAGAATTAGCTTTATATTGTTTTGATTATGATTCTCTCTCATGATACCAGAAGTGTCTGAGTAATATTTGATAGTACAAAATGTATCAACGACTCCTAAAGAGCTAATTGTTTGTCTAGAAGACACCAGTAGTGTCAGATAAATATAAGATTATGGATAATAAATGAAGGCTCTAGAAGATTTTATATACAAATATGTCATTCATATTATATGATTATGGTCAAAACATATATTTTAGTAAACCTGAAGTTTACTAATACAAATGGCTATCATATTGAGACTACAAATGATTGAAATATTGATAATCTTCATGTTTCCACAATCATAGGGGATAAAATAATATGTATGTGAGAAGTTACCCACCTTATTCTTCAATTTATACTACATCATGTATCACAGTAAACCAGAAGTTTACTAATACAGTAAACCAGAAGTTTACTAATGCAAAAGCAGTCATAGTAAACTAGAAGTTTTACTGAATCAAAAGTAGCTACAGTAAACCAGAAATTTGCTAATACAAAAGTAGCCACAGCAAATCAGAAGTTTACTAATGCAAAAGTTTATGCTATAGAAAACCATAAGTTTACTAAAAGATAGCGCATGCTATGATAAACCTAAAGTTTCTATTTTCCATTTTTAGATAAGCTATTTGAGAATTCAGATAAGCATATACTGAAGAACTAGAAGATTCTTCAAGAATTCATTTGTATTGCTAGTTCTAAAAATAAATTGATTATATCTGCTAAAGTTGGGACTAAAATCCCTGAATTCTGAAATATATAAAAGGTGAATATGGACCCATTCACCTATAATGTGAACCACTTATAGATGCATATATGAGATGGTTACATGTGTAATTATTGTCAACCTGCAGTTTGACATTTGAAGTTGCTTTTATCAATTAAGAGCATAAATTTCAGATTATAAAATCAAGATAGTTCATCTTGATGATGCTGGTTTATATCCAAGCTAGTTTAGCATTGAATACCTCCTATTAATGGCTAAACTATCGCTTATGAGAACAAAGCCTCATGTGTTGGTCTAAGATTTTCTAAATTGCATACAGCAGCACTTGTATGCATCAGACCAACAAAATATGATAAGTCCTCCCTCACAATTGGTTTAAGATCAGAAACCAAATATTTTTACTATATTTTGATGTGTGGTATATGATTATTTTCTCTACCATAATGCACAAAGATATGTTTTCGAAAGAATATTGGTGATATATCTTAGTTTTTCTAACATTTGGGGGATGAAATAAATAGCTGAAAAATATGTTATATGAATTGAATTATCATCAGTATGATCCTCACTCATAAGATAATTCGAGTCAAATGCCAGAAGCATTTGCTGATCCAAAATTAAATATCATATTTCAGGTGCGAATGCTCCTATAAAAATTAAAGCCCCTGAAGGATGGGGTTTACTTTACGCATGAAGCATGGAAGACCAATCGGTTCCAAAGGTAACAATCCTTGAAAAAGATAGGAGCAAATGATCAAAATGATCATAATAAGGAGGAAATGAGCTCTAGAAGAGCCCACGACATAACATCTCATGAAACTCCAGAAGAAGTTCACGTACCTGAAATAAGGAAAGTGATGAGATCTCAACAAGTTATGTCACTTCGGAACCGATAAAAAATGATCGTCGACGATATCTTTGATACAATATAGTGCACAATATTGTAAAAATTGTGAGGATCGCACATGCAGTCCAAACACTTGAAGATTTCATGCCATTTAAATGCAAATCATAACCTATATGACTCATATGATTAAATCTATATGAATATCCCTGAAGGATTTAAAATTCTTGAAGCATATAGTTCAAAGCCTTGAGAAACGTACTCAATTAGATTACAAAGGTCATTATACAGTTCAAAGTAATTTGGGCGCATATGGTATTATCGCCTCGGTGAATATTTGCTGAAAGAAGGTTATGTAAGTGATGTTATTTGTCCAAGTATTTTTATAGTGAAGATGTCATCAGAATTTGTTATCCTGGTTGTTTATGTTGATGACATAAATCTTGTTGGAACTCCAGAAGAGCTCCAAAAGGCAATTGAATATCTTAAGAAAGAATTTTTGATGAAAGATCTTGGAAAGACAGCACTTTGTCTTGGTCTGCAAATTTGATATTTAGCAGACAGAATTTTTATCCATCAATCTTCTTATACAAAAAGGGTCTTAAAATGCTTTACATGGACAAAGCACACCCATTGAGTACAACAATGGTTGTTCGATCACTTGAAGTGAATAAGGATCTGTTCTGACCTCCAGAAGAGGATGAGAAATCCCTTGGTTGTGAAATACCTTATCTTAATGCAATTGATGCACTTATGTATCTTGCTAATGCTACAAGGCCTGACATAGCATTTCCTGTTAATTTACTAGCTAGATATAGCTCTTCTCCTACACAGAGACTTGGGTATTTGAAACAACATCTTTATCAGGGGGAGTAAAGTATGCACTCTACTCTTTTTCCCTGAGCAAGGGTTTTTTTCCATTGGGATTTTTCCCGGTAAGGTTTCTAATGAGGCATCTTGCAATGTATATTATTAGTGTACACTTTTTCCTTGACTAAGATTTTTTCCCACGAGGTTTTTCTTCGTAAGGTTTTAACAAGGCACATAATAATGAACATCCAAGGAGGAGTGTTATGAAAATATTATTGTGGATGTCCATTTATTAATCTGTTGTAGATAATCTTCCTGAAGACGATTATCCATCTAGTACTCCATTGAAGTTTATCTACAAGCAGCTGATGCAGGCAGGATGGAAGCAACTCAATGAAATGACTTGCAACAGCTTCTTGGTTTGATGAGATTAATTTAAATCGATCGGAAATAGTCGTGGATAATATTATCTACAAATTCAACTTTTGAGAAGATTGTATACAGGATTGGGATGCGGAGACTCAAATATTTGAAACAAGGTTTTCATCAGGGGGAGTAAAATACGCGGTGCACTCTTTTTCCCTTACTAAGGTTTTTTTTCCACGAGGTTTTCCTTATAAGGTTTTAAATGAGGCACCTAGAAATGCGTATTACTAAATATGTGTACTCTTTTTCCTTCACTAGGATTTTTCCCACGGGGTTTTTCCTAGTAATGTTTTAATGAGGCACATTATCTTTTAATGAACATCTAAGTGGGAGTGTTATAAATATATATTATATTATGGATGTTCATAAGCTTCCCGAAGAAGCTTATCCATATGGGACTCTGTCGTAAATATGTTTATCTATTTGGTACTCTATTGAAAATAAGCTTCCTGAAGAAGCTTATCATTTCGGTACTCATTTATGGATAAATATTATCCCCAGTAGAAGATTATCTATGTCTGGTACAGTAGCAGCTTACAAACAGCTTACACAGCAGCCTGCAGTAGCTTACACAACAGCTTGCAGTAGCAGCTTACACAGCAGCTTGCAGTAGCTTACACAACAGCTTACACAGCAGCTTGCAGTAGCTTACACAACAGCTTGCAGTAGCAGCTTACAAGTAGCTTACACAGCAGCTTGCGGTAGCAGCTTACACAGCAGCTTCCTTCTTCTATAAATAGACGAGATTTCAGTTCATTATGTACATCAGTTTGAAAGTTGAATAAGACATGAATTTCTCGATCTATACTTGTCTTCGATTTATTTACTTTACAGTTATTATTTTATAACAGTGTTATAATAGGTAGATAGTATTGCACATGGCTATTACAATAGAAAATCCTGCAAATTCACATTTGAGAAAAGAAGAGAAGAAAATTAAAAAGGGCCCACATTTTAGGAAAATTTGACCATTCGCGTCAACAAGGATGCAGTAGCCACGTGAAAAGTGTACAAGCGAAAAAGTAAATACAGTGCAAGCTAGCATGTTGATGACATAGGATCCTGAAGGAGCTCAACTGTCCCTTCTAATATAAGAGAATATGAAAATTCAATCGGTTTTCAAGAATAATATAAAATTTAAAAGCATATTGAAACTAGAGCTGTTCGAAACCTTGAGCTTCTACGTAAAAATGAAGCGCTCCACCACTGAGCCAAAAAACCTATTTTGACAAGCAGTGACATTGCAACTTATTTATATTTTGCATATTATTCCGCCTATACATTTAACTAAAATATTTCGATAAAGCGATGGGTGACACCACTTGGGTTAACGTGCCAATAACAACAACATAAAGACAAATGACTGACCTAATATACGTATAACAACAAACTTTTAGTCCTAACTAGTTGGCAATACTCATAAGTTAACAATAACATACTCAGTCTAATCCCACAAATAAAATTTCGAATATCACTCATAAGCGACTGACAAAAAAAATAACATGAACGACTAACCTAATGTAAGTGCGGCTTTTGGTATGTAACAGTATCCTATTCCAGTGCCTCTGTTATACTGTTTGGTACAAGTGGATAATTCTTTCGAATATGGTGTAGCATCTTCAACTCCGTTATATGGATAAGGAATTATTCTTGATTCTAAATTCTAATCAGACACGTAAGTAATACAAGGAATAATAAATGAACTAACGCTCTCTTCTCTCTCATGCAAAAAACCCTAAACTTGAAGCCTAAACAGCGTGACCCCTCCCATGGCCTCACCGGCCGACGTCCAGACACCCCCAACGGCTGGTCAGCCTCTAAACTTTCCCCCCAATATCGCACAGCCATCAACTACCATTAACAACACTACCCAACCTTTAACGATCAATTCCCAGCCATTGGATTACTCAAAAATATTAAAGCCAGTAACTTTGAATGAAACAATGCAAGAACGTGCAAATACAGTAGATCCAATTCAATCTCGTCGTGCCAGTTTACTCAATAGGAAGCCTTTTGTTAAGTTTACAGAAGCGGAGGTCGAACGTATGAATGTTATAGAAGGATTACAATACGCTGTAGTTTGCAAATTTTCTTACGGATGGCACGAGCTCAATGAATTACGTCAAATTATTCACAATCAATGTGGAATTAAAGGCGAATGTAATATTGGATATCTTCGTGATCGGCATGTACTAGTGCGAATGACATTATGGCAAGACTTCATTGAATTTACGTCAAAAACTGTCTACTATGTGAAAGACAAATTTGGTAGTGAATTTCATTTGCGAACTTTGATTTACGATCACAAATTCAAAGTTGGAGAAGAGACGCCAAAGGTAATGCCATGGATTTCCTTTCCGAACCTACTGCCTACTTGTTTCGTGAAAGAGTGCTTTTTTCACTTGCTTCAGCTAGTGGTAAGCCTCTTCATCTTGATATGGCAACAATTAATAAGACGAGGCCAAGTTGTGCGCGTGTTAAAGTGTTAGTTGATTTATTAGCGGACTTGCCTAAGAAGGTGCGGATGGATATCGAGAATGAATTAACAGGTGAAGTAAGAACTAAATGGGTAAATATCAAATACGATTATTTGCCAAAATACTGTAAAGAGTGAAAATTGCAAGTCCATGACATGATGGACTGCTGGAGGTTGCATCCAAAGCTGATGGAAAATAGGAATACTGAAAAACAAACTGGGAATGATGCTGGTAATGATACTGGAAAACATATTCAAAATGCTACTGCTGTAGCTCAGGGGATTCAGCAGGGTACATTAATGGTATTGTCGAGCGGGAAGGTTGTAGGTAATGTACAAGGTGGAAGCAAGGAGAAATGGAAAGAGGTTAGGGATAATAGAAACAAGAAATCCATTAATCAGAATGCAGGGGAAACAATTACTGGAAAAGAATTAATTCCAGTTGAGCAAGGAGAAAAACAGCAGGTGCAAGTTGGAAACACATTTGCACTGTTGGAAATTGAAGAAGGCGAGAATGCCAATTAAAATCTGGGAAAAACTGGTGCACAAAATACTGGGTAGGATAAGCAGCTGGCAATTCTGCCAGAAGTACATGAAGTGATTCAAGTGGATAATGTTAATCCTACTGAAAAGAATCAGAAATCTCCAGGCAACAAAAGAGGAAACAATGCACACAAGGCTAAAGGAACTGGAAACAGTCACAATTTTGTAGCTCCAAGGACTATTTTTGCAACTCAGATTAATGTAAAACAAGTGATACAAGAAGCAGAACCAAATGAAACAAGGGCAGTTGAACATCCACACAAAGAATCGACATCTCAATGAGTGCAAAGAGCATTTATTGGCAACATGGTAGCAACAAACACATCCTGTCAAGATATACCTACTCAGGATAGTAGAGTAGACGGGGAATTACCAAAGAAAATGGTTAATGAGCAGATAGTCGATGATGATATTGAAAAATTTAAAAGCAATGAGCGAGTCAAATGGAAAGGAGGCAAATTAAGGGCTGACAAAACTGAAGCAGACTCAGAGGAAGGGGAAATACCAGATATGATGCAAAGTGAGGATGAAAATAATGGAGATGTTGATGAAAATGAGGATCAAAGTGTTAATGATAATGCTAAGGTTGCAAGTAACACTGAAGACCAAAGGTTGATTAAAGCTACTGAGGATCCTAAAGAGCAAGAAACTATTAACGACAATCTAAATAATGCTGGTGTGGACAAAAATAATGTAACAATTGCAGATCCTGTGGATGCTAATACCAATGACCCAGGTGAGAATGGGAAAGAGAATAATGCTGAAATTGAGAAGGATATTGCAGCTAAGTCCAATACAATGGAGGCTATGGTTAAGTCAAAGCCTTATGATAAAGGTTTGATAGGACTCGTTATTCCACTGGATAAGCTGCAGGATATAGGAAAAGGTGGAGATCATGTAGTGGTTCCTATACAACCTAAAGTCAATATTGTTACTGCAAAAGGATTCAAGGAAGCAGAGGACCAAACAAACCAAGCAGATAGGGATATGAATGAGGAGACTACAGCAGAAAACTTTCTCAACATTGCCAGACAAGGAGATTTATCTCCTAGGCATATAGAAAAAGAAAAATTTGCTGCGAATGGTAAAAAGAAGCAAAATAAAAAAGCTCCTCTTGTCCCAACTAGTGGAGTGCAAACTAGGAGAACACTATCAAAATCACAAAACCAATAATGGATGCAATCATATGGAATGTGAGGTCGGTAAATACTATGCAGGCCTTTGAAAGACTAATCACAATGCACATGCAGAAACACTTTGAGTTTACTGGCATTTTAGAGCCTATGAAGTAACAAAACAAAGTGGAGAAACATAGAAGACGAATTGGTTTGGCTCAGGCAGTCGTGAATGTATCAAACAAA
Source organism: Nicotiana undulata (assembly GCA_005239495.1). Taxonomy (NCBI): domain Eukaryota; kingdom Viridiplantae; phylum Streptophyta; class Magnoliopsida; order Solanales; family Solanaceae; genus Nicotiana; species Nicotiana undulata. Next base: position 23,169 of record ML263357.1, on the reverse strand, counting down.
ATTTGGGCCTTTATTGATGAGGTTTTTGAAGTCACAATTCTGTATAATATGGTACAACAACTGACGTTAAAACTTTTTCACTCAGAAACTCATGTGGAGCTTATCCTCACATTGGTTTATGCAAAATATGATGCAGTAGAGAGGATATAGTTATGGGACTCACTTTACGCAATGGCTACTGATATGACAGTTCCTTGGCTAGTAGGGGGACTTTAATGTTATTTGGGATGAGGAAGAAAAATATGGAGGACTGCCAATACATTTAAATGAGATAGATGACTTTTGGCATTGCATTAATACATGTAATTTATCAGATTTGGGGTTCAAAAGAAGTATATTCACATGGTGGAATGGGAGATCAAAAGAGGATTGCATTATTAAAATACTTGATCGATGATTGGGTAATATTGAATTGCAACAAACTTTCCCAGGTTTGGAAGTCAATCACCTATCAAAAATTGGTTCTGACCATCGTCCTATGCTTTTAAAGTGTGATATTGAAACTCCTCCTATTAAGAAATCATTCTGATTTCTTAATTTTTTGACTAAACATGATTCTTTTAAGGAGGTGGTTAGACAAATTGGAATGCAGATTTTAATGCAAATCCTTTCACGCTCTTCAGTCACAAGTTAAAGAAAGTGAAAAAAGCTTTGTCTAGTTGGAGCAAAGAAACATATGGAGACATCTTTCAAAAAATTGCAAGTTAGGAAGAAGTGGTTTTGGTACATGAAAGGTAGTTTGAAGAGCGCCCTACGCAAATGAATAGAGCAAGGCTCCAAAAGGTTCAAGCAGAGATGATTAAATACCTTGCACTTGAGGAAGAATTTTGGAAACAAAAATCCGGTATGTCATGCTTTAAGGATGGGGATAGAAATACGAAATTCTTTCATGCTCAAGTCAATGGTCGAAGGAAGAGAATGAAGCTCACAATGATTAAAAATAGACTTGGCAACTGGATCGAAGAATCTGAAGAAATATCAGAAAAAGCAGTCATGTTCTTTAAGGAACAATTTACTGAAACAGTCGTCCCCTCGAATATCTCTATAATAGATCATGTTCCATGTTTAGTTGAGAGGGAGCAAAATTTAATGTTGACTGGTTTGCCTACCAGAGAAGAAGTGAAAAAGGTTGTGTATGGATTGAATAGGGATTCCGCAGCAGGACCAAATGGATTTACTGGTGCTTTTTATCACACTTGCTGGGATATTATCGGGGATGATATATACACAATGGTTCTATCGTTTTTAAGTAGGCAACAACTTCCAAAGGGTGTGACACACACTAATCTTGTGTTGTTGCCAAAGAAGAAAGAGGTCAGTACTTTTTCAGATTTGCGACCTATTAGCCTTAGTAACTTTATTAACAAGATATTTTCGAGGGTGATCCATGAAAGATTGGTGGACATACTTCCTAATTTGATTTCTGAAGAGCAAGCAGGTTTTGTCAAAGGAAGAAGCATAGTCGAGAATGTTCTATTAACTCAGGAAATAATAACAGACATGCGATTAAGAATGAGAGTTGGCCCTAATGTGGTTATTAAATTGCCTATGACGAAAGCATATGATAGGTTTTCATGGTTATTTTTGAAAAAAATGCTAAGGAAATTGGGCTTTTGTGAACGGTTCATAGGAATGGTGTATGATTTAATTGGGAATAATTGGTATTCTGTACTTGTCAATGGAAAGCCGCATGGATTTTTCAAATCCACGAGGGGTGTCAAGCAAGGAGATCCACTCTCACCAACTTTATTTATCCTAGCTGCGGAAGCTCTCTCAAGGGGGTTGAATGTTCTTCACATGAATATATATTTTTGTGGCTTTGGTTTGCCCAAATGGAGTCCCAAAATCAATCACCTCGCGTATGCAGATGATACAATCATTTTTACCTCATCAGATGCAACATCCTTGTATTTAATTATGGAAGTAATGCACTCATACGAAGCAGCATCTGGGCAGCTTATTAATAAAGGGAAATCAGCCATTTATTTGCATCATTTGGTGGATGAAGAGTTCGTTAGCAAGGTAGAAAGAATAACTGGTATAAGCAGACAACAACTCCCTTTTACATATCTTGGTTGTCCCATTTTTATGCGAGAATGAGGATGGACTATTATCAAGGATTGATCACAAAGGTTTTGGATAAGCTACAAGCTTGGAAAGGTAAACTTTTATCGATAGGAGGTACAACAGTTTTGAAATCAAATGTCCTCCAAAGTATGCCTATCCATCTACTGTCAGCTGTAAATCCCCCCAAGTATGTAATAAATAAGCTTCACAAGATTTTTGCCCAGTTTTTGTGGAGCATCTCTGTAGGTGGTAATACTAGGCATTGGGTGTCTTGGAATAATTTATGTATGTCTTAAGAAGAAGGAGGGATTGGTTTTAGATCACTTCATGACGTCTCTAAAGCGCTCTTTTGCAAACTTTGGTGGAATTTTAAAACTAAACCAAGTTTGTGGAGCTCTTTTATAAGTCAAAAATATTGCAAAAAGCTCAATGCAGTTGTAGTTCCATGGAGAAACGGTTCTCATGTGTGGAGAAAAATGTTGGAATGTAGGGATATCATAGAACACAAAATCATCTGGAAACCAAGAATGGGTTCTGCCTTATTTTGGTTCGACAACTGAACCGGATTGGGAGCTCTTTATTTCCTAGTCCCACAAAATTTTGTGATAGATGAGAGTGTCCAGAATGTATTCGAAGTGGTGGAAGATGGTGCTTGGAATATAAATAGATTGGTGGAGCTTCTGCCAGAGGAGTTGGTTATGCATATAGTTGATAAAATAAATCCTCCAATGCAGTCTAATGTACTGGATTCTCCCTTTTGGATGTTGGAAACCAAAGGTCATTTCACTGTGAAATCAGCATGGGACTACCTAAGGAGAAGAGATGACCCTAAAGAAGCATACAAGAAAATCTGGGTGAAAGAGCTCCCGTTCAAGATAGCCTTTTTCATGTGGAAGGTATGGAAAGAAAAACTACCCCTTGACGATTTTATAAGAAGGCTAGGATACCTCATGCCATCGAGGTGTTGGTGTTGTGCAGAACCCAAAGAAGAGAAACCGGTACATATTTTCTACACATCAAGAGCTGCTACTACTGTGTGGAAATACTTCTTAGGAAGAGAAGGTATAAACGTAGAAGGTTTAAATTTGCATCAGGCTATTACGAGATGCTGGACAACACCAGTTATACCAAGAATAAAACCGATAATGCAGGCATCACCCTCATGTATTGTTTGGGAGTTATGGAAACGAAGAAATAGTCTAAAATATGGGGAAATTGTATCTGTGAGTAGATTAATATATCAAGTTTCAACGGCCTTACAATCTTTAGTTCGAATAAGAAAAGCCAGGCATTAACGCTCCTCACAAATGGAATGAACTACTATCAATGTTAGAGAATTACATGCCAAGGGTTGAAGGTGGATAGAGTAATTTGGGAGTTTCCAGCAGAGGGGTGGATAAAGGTAAATACTAATGGTGTGTCCAGGGGAAATTCAGGAAGAAGCTCGATGGGTTATTGTGTAAGGGATGAAGGTGGTGACCTGAGGTATGCTTTTGGAATGGAGATAGCTGAAGGAACAAATACTGAGGCTGAGGCAGTAGCAATATTAGAAGCTCTGAGGTTTTTCAAAACTCAGAACTACTCTCATATTTGACTTCAAACTGATTCATTACTCCTCAAAAATAGCATAGAGGGAAACAGGAAACCTCATTGGGGAATTATAGAACAGGTGGAGGAAATCATGAATTTAATGGAAGAGTTTAACATTAAGGTGTCTCATATATTTAGGGAGGGAAACAAGTTGGTGGATCATTTGGCGAACCATGCTCTTGATGTTGGAACTATAGAATGTTATGAGTTTGGGCAGCTTGATGTACAAAGTAGGAGGATTGTTAATGAAGATAAATTGCAATGCCCGTATCTAAGAGTGAAAGTGGCACGAAACTTATGAGTGATAAAGGAATCAAGGCAGAGTGAAAGGCTGGAGATCGATCAGTTTATTACCATGCTCAAGACCTAAGGGAGGAGGGCATGGTGATGCTTTTTATTCCTAACACTGTTTTTTGTTTTGCAGGTAATATCATTAGGTCTTTGTCCTATGCTTTGATGGAAGTCCAAGTGGTGGTATTAGTGTGATACACTCATTCTACTGGATGGACGTTAAAGCTAGGAAATGACATGAAGGCAAGGAGGGGTAAATTCTGGGTAGGAGAAGAGTAGATCAGCAGTAGGAGGGGGAAGATATGCAATGAAAAAGCTCAACCACAGGAGAATAAATTAGAAATGCCCATAATATTTAAGAGAAATGGGCATTATGAAACAGATACTATAAACAAAGAGAGGGTAACTACCAGCACTAAGGAGTGGGTGATATGCAATGTGAAAGTTCAGAAAAAGGAAAATGGGAATTTGCCCAGAATATATAATCGAATTGGGCAATATCGAATTGGATACATAGGAGAATGGAGGGTGAGTATGTGGGATTCAGGGAGCCAGACAAAGGAAGTAGCATATGAATATGGAAGGAACCTAGGTAATCGTTGGAAGTGGAATGAGGAATGGAAACACACAGGAAAGTTGTCACCATTCAGAACATAAAACACATGCTTGGTGGAGAAACAGAAAGTCATTTCCCATGTTCAAATCCTTAGGGAGGAGAACATAGGAGTGAATTTTTTTACTAACCAAGTTTTCTTTTTTGCAGGTGACATTACTGTGACTATGCCTTATCCATTGATGACTCTTCAAATGGTGGTATTAGTACTATGTACTCAACCCATTGAAGGGAAGTCATGGTTAAGCATAAGCATAGTATCTATCATATGAAGGGGCAACTTACATGCTCAGGATCATAAGGCCAATTTGTTAGAGGAAATGAACACATGGAAATCAATACTTCTATGTTGTTTATCAAGTCTAATTTTCAGAGAAGGGGCCAGGGAATGGATCATACAAAAAACACAAGGGCTAGACACAAAAAGAGGCCATGCAACTGCATATTGGGAATAGGCAAATAAGGTCAGATGACCAGCTACTATCACTACTCAAAATGGGGGTACATGACAATACAACAAAGGAAGCGGATGGCACAACAATTCAGCAGCCTAAACTTTTCAAGACAGAAGAATAACAACACAGGGAAAGAGAGGTGTAACATAAGCAAGCTTTGGACAGGAATGGTTATCATGTACATGATTTAAGTGTATAACTGGTACTGTCATGATGAAAGGGACTTAGCTGATATGGATACAAAATTGGCAGCAAAGGATCGAGCAAAATCAACTTGTAGAAGCAGCAGATGGGCATAGATACAATTTCAAAATGACACTGGCTATTTCATGAGGAGATTATGCAACATATACTAGGAGAGTAATCTTGAAAAGTGGAAGGATACAGCAATGGAATTACAAGTACAACAACAGCAAGATGAAAAATATAGAAAATGCATGAGGGCAGTAGCAACATTACAAGAAATGAGGGGCTACTTTTGTGAACAACGCAATAGGAAGGGTGATGCAATTGAAAAAGGCTACAAGTGCAGATACAGGATTTTAAACAAAATGTGCTATTTGTGCTATCAGTGGATATGGGCAATACATTTTACATTGGCATTCATATGGAAATATGGGCTTCATGAGACACAGTCCGTTAATTTTAGGCTAGTTTTTATAACATTTCATGAAATTAGATTAGCAAGATGTAATATCAATAATGGGTATCACATACTCAATATTGATAATAGGCGTAATGTATTAGACTCATATCTCAGTCCTACTTATAGTAGGACAACATACTTCCTTGTTTATTATTCTTTATTATTAATAAAAACTAGCCCTAGGTCCTGCCTAGCGGATTGATTAAAAAAAAATGTAAGTGCAACAACGAAACAGTTATAGTCCTCATTAGTTGTTAAAAATGCATAGATACAATGCTTATTCCGAGGATTTATTATAGTGATATTATTTTTATGATTATCAATTTACTGCAATTTTCCTCTTTTATTCTAGTTTGGGATTGTATATGCTTTGTGAAGTGAGATAGCCAATTTAATATACATTATTTCCTCACTAATATTGAGAAATTTCCAGATAATGAAAATAAGCATATTTTCATAAAATTTAGTAGTTGAAAAGTTTTTCAAATAATCGTTAAAGATTAAAAGTATTTATATTATTTTTTTACATAATCTTCATAAGTTGGCACCCTCTTAGCCATTAATTTACTTGTCAGGTAAGAGATATTTTCAATTGGATGTGATTCTACGGAACACGTACACAAATAGGGATTTCAGTGTGACTGACGAATTTGCAACTAATGATAATAGGTTAAAACCTTAACTTGAAGCAGTTATATTGCTATTAGTAAGTATTTCATTTGTAGACTCAGATAGTAGTTTTTAGCCTGTGCTCACAAGACAAATAAATTTCACTAATTTTCACATTATTAAGAACCCAAAAGGAATTAGTGCTGTCAATCTTAAGAACGATTATAAAAAGATATAAAAGGAAGGAGAAACGCAAACGCAACAGATGTCGATCGAAGATCTCAGTGTTCGAGGACAATCGAGCTGCTGAAAAGAAAGGTCGTGGAAACTCACAATAATGGAAGCAAATATTATTGAGAATGTCACATTTCCTTTTTTACCCGGCAAAGGTATTAAGGGAGTTTTTCAACTTAAAGTGACATTATTCGATTTTGAAATTTATTCATTTGGTTTCAGAGTCGCCACCCGGATTTTTTTATGGTGTGCCGGGACACTATTTATTTATTAAGATCCCAAACCGAGGAAATTTTGACTCTATTTAATTTGTCTGCGAACCAGAAATCAGGATAAGGAATTCTATTAACCCGGGAGAAGGTGTTAGACATTCCCGAGTTCTGCGGTTCTAGCACGGTCGCTTAATGATTAAACTTGGCCTAAATTGTATTATTACTGCTTTTATGTCTGTGTGAATTTTTATATTTTTACCGCTTTTATTATTCTTTGTATTTAAAGAGTTATTTTGAGACGGGTTACGTATGCGTAAAACCCGTGGAGATTGAGATGTGTCAAAAATCATGTCACGCGGACGTGTACATAATTCTCGACACTGAATTCATTTAAAAGAAGTAACTAAAGTTGTGCAAGCGCATATTTTTGTTTTGGTTGTTAAAATAAATCAAAATCACGTCACGCAAGCGTGTACGCAATTCAGATAATTTTTTGGAACCCATTCCTAAATGTTTCTCTACGACTGTTCATTTTAATCTTTATTTCTATTACATAAACGTATACACAATTTTTGAGAAAAAGGTGTATTTTTAGTTGTTTTTATTCAAAGTTACGCGAACGTATACTTTGATTGTTAATTTGTTTTCTAAGTCTAAAAGTATTATCTAAGGAATGAGTTTGAAATTCACTATATCTAAAGTGAATTCCTAAATTAAGAGGCTAATCTAGGGAAACTTTTCTAGATGGAATTACTCTCAAACTAGATTCACTAGTCCAAAATATAAGGACTTGGGTTATGGCTTAATTTAACCCTATTTATCAATTAACCCTTAGGCCGATTCTAGTTTTAGCTATGAGAAAAATACATGATTCGAGCTAAAATAAAGCGAATAAAACGTGTAGGAAATAAACACGCTAATACATTTTTGTATGACAATACATAAGGCAAGGTATAATATTATATAAAGACAAGTAAGGTTTCACTACCATTTGACTCCTTTAATTAGACGAGGATTTTCGTGTGTATAAGCAAATTGGTTTATGAATCTTATAAGGCTTTCCCTTGTTTCGTACATAGCAATCTTAAAACTACTGTAAACATAAAAGGATATATTTTTTTGAAATTACGTGATCAGTTTAGGAGAAGTTTTAAAATCAGGAGAAGATTTTTAAGTAGCAAAACTAGATCATTGCTGTTTTTCATTTAGAACAAAACAGTCTTAAAAAATTTCAGATTCAAACTCTATCTTTTGATGTTTGATTTGAAACTCATTTGTGTTCAGTAGTGCGAAATTTTAGTAAATTTGGTAAAAACAAAATACTTATTATACTGATAAAAGAAGGATTGATCACATGCCACTTAATGTAGTTACCGGGTTCACTACTCCAAGTCTAATGGTCTGAAGTCCAGACTCTGTTAAGCCTAAATGACCTATGTTCATGAGTCTGGCGCAACTCGAATGACCTTGACAGGTCTGGCCTAAATTAACATAATTTCTTCCATAATTTTGGAGAATTAAAATTTTCAGATTTTTTTAAGGAAAAAAATAAGAAAATAAATACAATTGAATATATATTTAATAGAGGGTCCGATTTATTACAACACTGGAAAGAGGAAAGTATACAAGGTCTATGGAAATAACATACTATTATATTGCCTTTAACTTATGTAATACCAAATCTCCTAAAAAAGGGACTACGAGACTAGAAGACTAATCTGACTAAAAAAAAATTGATTGTTGCTCCTGTGCAAGCCAACAGTGTTCATGACCTTAAAAACCTACATTTTTTATATGTTTTATCTAAACAAAAAGGGTAAAAACATATTTGTGCATTTTTCTGGAATGAATCAGATCATGTAGAAGGTCAGATTCATTTCCATAATGCCAATCAACTAGAAACTTAATCACTTGTCCTTTCGTACAATTCTAACTAGGCTCCAAGGATCCATATATATTAGAAAATACTCAACAGGTTTCAGCAAGCAATCACACACATTTTAACACAAGATTCATGTACTTATGTGATGACCCAAAAGGTCATTCCGTATTTTATAAGTCAAATTTATGTTCTGAGGTCTTGAAAATCTCCTTCTATCTCACTTCAATTTGCGTGCGCAACTCGAGCGTATAGCCCGGAAGCCTTTATGTAAAAAATTGAGAAAATAATAATTTTGTTTTTGAAATTCGATTTAAGTTGACTTTGGTCAACACTTTTGGTAAACGGACCTGGACACGTGATTTTTACGGTCCCGGAGGGTCCGTAGAAAAATATGGGACTTGGGCGTATGCTCGGAATCGAATTCCGAGGTCCCAAGCCCGAGAAATGAATTTTTAGAAGAAATTATTTTTCTGAAAATATAAAGGATTTTAGAAATTTGATTATGTTTGGAATCTATGGTATCGGGACCATATTTAGGTTCCGGAGCCCGGTACAGATTCAATATGATATTTATGACATGTCTGTAAAATTTGGTAAGAAACAAAAGTCGTTTGACGTGATTCGGACCCGTAGATGTAAAGTTTGATATTTTGAAAGTTTTAGAAATTTTCTTTGATATTTGATACTAAATTCGTTGTTTAAGGTGTTATTTGGCGATTTGATCGCGCGAGTAAGTCTGTAGGATATTTTTGAGGTTGTGTGCATATTTGGTTTGGAGCCCCGAGGGCTTGGGTAAGTTTCGGATAGAGGTCGGGGTGTTATAACTTAGAAAGAAATCTGGTGTCTAATTGCTGTTGCTCGTGTCCAGGGATTTTTCCCTATGCGAACACATGAGATTCCATGTGAACGCAATGCATACACGGGGAGGGGGGTTGGATAGTACTATGAAAACGCATCACACCAGGTGCGAACTCGGAGCACAGGAACCTTGCTCTACGCGAACGCACACAGGGGGATGCGAACGCATAACATATTAGGGGGCTGGGGGATGGGTAATTATTAACTCTGTGCGAACACACCCAAGGCAGTGCGAGCGCGAAGGGAAGCAGTAGATAGCCTATGCGAACACACCACCCAGGTCGCGAACGCATAGAGCAATTTTGCACAGTTATTTTTAAAACCAGTAGCCATTACGGGATTATTTCAAAAACTCATAACTTCTTCTTCTAAACTCCAATTTGGGCGATTATTGAAAGGGAACTTCATTACAAAATCGTAGGTATGTATTCTTAGACTTGTTTTCTTCAATTTTCATTAAAACCCACTAGATTTCTAGGCCTAAATCATGTTCTTAAGGGTAGAAAATTAGGGATTTGGGTAAAGTTAGGACTTTTTGTATAATTGGAATTTAGACCTCGTTTTGGGGTCGGATTTACATATTCGGGCTAGTGGGTGAATGGGTGATCGGGTTATGTTCTGAACCTCGTATTTTGACCAAGCAGGCCTAGGGTCGATTATTGACTTTTTTGGAAGAATGATAGGAAATCTATAATTAAGCATTGGAATTGAATTATTTAGTGTTTATTGATATTATTGAGTCAATTATGTCTAGATACAATCGATTTGGAGTCAAGTTCAAAAGGGAAAGCGGGGATTGAGTGTCACGACCCAAATCCCAATCAGGTCGCGATGGCGCCCAACAACGGGGTTAGGCAAGCCAACAGGGACTACACTAAGTGTTGCCCTTCCCATTTGTTTAATTATTCCAACGTTTTCCAGTTTTACGCAATTATTAGCATGGTGATAGCACGTGAAAAAAACAAAATCATACGATACATGAGCCAAAAGATAAGCATATGGGTAAATATACAGCCCAAAAACCCAAAATATATGCTACGTGTGTGCCAGGAACTAGTGTCACGAGTGTCACAGGCAACTATCTGAATATACAAGGGTAATATATATATATACAATCCCACAGTCTGAATGAAGCAGACGGGAAAATGACAAAGGGAAACTCCAGGGCGCTGCCAGGGATCGCCAGGAAGAGCAGCTCATCGTGAAGTCAAATCAACTCAAGTCAGTACCTAGCCCCGATCTGATAATCAGATGTACCAGCCTCCGGACCTGTACCGTCAAGTACAGAAGAAGAAGTGCAGCATGAGTACATAAATAAATATGTACCAAGTGAGTATCCCGTCTAAACTCGAAGGAGTAGTGACCAAAAGTCGACTAGACACTGACTAAGGTCCAGTAATATAATATATGACAGGATATGAAAGAAAATAGTAGGCAGATAAAACAGTAAACAACAAGTGCATATCACAAGAAATACTCCAGACAATAACTGGAAATGAACAACAATGTACTTTATTCCCCTCTTACCAAATACCTGACATGTATGACTATAAGTGACCTTGGACAACTGGTCATACATATACAAGGACAAGACAACTGTCCGGAGTCATAAGGGTGGTCATAAGGACTAAAGTCATAAGCTAACCCACGATCGCGAATCATACATGCGACTCGCGTGCTGACTCGATAATAATAAGCTAACCCACGATCGCGTATCGTACCTGTGACTCGTGTGCTGACTCGATAATGATAAGATGAGCCATGATCGCGCATCATACCTGCGACTCGTGTGCTGACTCGATAATAATAAGCTGACCCACGATCGCGCATCATACCTGCGACTCGATAACAAGTGCGTATATATAAGGACAAATGTGTACCAACTCAACAGTGAACTCAACAGGACTATGCCAATACCACGGGTAATCAAGTAGGATTTAAATCATAATACCTCACTTTTCCTTATCATCTCAACAGTAATTACAACTCGTAACTCATAACACATACGAAGGTACAAATAGGGCCCATAGAGGCATGCTTGTGAATCCTAAGGCTACCTTTAACGACCCAGCCGGTCGTTTTGCGTATTAGGATCCTGTTTCCCTGAATGAAGCCTTCCTTAGAAACTATTCGTGCTTTATGACTCGCGGGAGTGGGTGGTTCGGGATTTGGGAATGATTTTGATGGTTTAGGAACACTTGGTTCCTTAAGGCTGGCCTATTTGGCCAAATTTAACTTTGGCCAACATTTTGAGAAAACGACCTCGGAATCGAGTTCTAATAGCTCCAGTAGCTCCGTATGATGATTTCAGACTTGGGCTTATGTTCGGCTCGGGTTTCTAATGACCCGGGAGCATTTCGGCGCTCGAAATGGAAATCAGAATTTCCTTATCTTTGAAATTTGGGTTGGGACATGAATTTATTCTATTGAGGTCCGAATGGAATTCCGGGACCGGCAATAGTTTCGTATAGTTATTTATGACTCTCTTGAAATATTTGGGGTCATTCCGAGTAGTATAGACCCGTTCGGCGCAATGTAATGACTTCTATAGTTTCAAAGTTCTTAAGTTTGATTAATTTGGTTTTGGGGTTGAATTTTGAGTTCCGTTGTTGTTTTTCATGTTCNGGGGGGGGGGGGGGGAGCTCGTGGGTGTTTTAGACCCCCGGGAGCTAAGTTAGAAAAACTAGAAAATTTCCTATCTGGTTTCCTTCTCTGCGATCGCAGAGGGATGATTGAGATCGCATAGAGGGATCTCGTCTAGGCTAAATTTTGTTCTCTGTGATCGCAGACATCACCCTGCGATCGCATAAGTCTATTCCCCCACTCTCTGCGAACGCAGACTCACTCCTGCGATCGCACAAGTCACCTACCTACCCCCCCCCCCCAACTAACTGTTCCTCTCTGCGGTCGCAGACCTCACTCCTGCGATCACATAAGCCTACCTCCCTACCCTCTGCGATCGCATATTGCTTCCTGGGGGCCAGGGTCATTTGTTCTCCGCGATCGCGACCTGATGCCGCGATCGCAGTGAAGGTTTTCCTGGGCAGTATTTAAATGTCCAATTACGAGATTCTTCTTCATTATTCAATACCCAACCTCCATTAGAGCTCCTCAAAGCTAGGGAAAAGCTGTCCAAGGTCAAGTCCTTCCAGGTTAGTATGATTTTCTCTCTAAATTCATGAATTTATTATGGAAATCTAACTAGTTATCTATTAAAATATCAAATCATGGGAAAATTGAGTAGAAATTTCTAGGGCTTTGATAATTAGTGAATTACCCCTTTTTAGCCATGAATTCCTAAATAAATTATGTAAGTACGATCCTTAGGCTTCGGGTAATTCATTCCTTCAAGAATTTTAAAAATCCGAACACGTGGGCCCGGGGTCAAAATTTAAAAAACCTTCAAGGATACTATATTTTGTGATTTCTTGTTAATTCTTATTCTTGGAGCATAAATTGATTCAATTATGCTATGTTTGGATAGTTGTGAGCCGTCGAGGGTAGTTTCAGAATTTCGAGCGCATCTTTTGATCCGGTCCTTGGTCCGAGGAGTGCTTTTATCAAGGTGAGTCTCCTTTCTAACCTCTTAAGAGGGAAATTGTCCCTCTAGGTAACCCTGTTTGCTATGGGATCTTGTTTGGGGGCTACGTACACACCGAGTGACGAGAGTCCGTACATAGTGGCTATTACTGCTTCGTCTTGGTAGTTAGGACACAACATGCTCATTGTTTTCCCCTGTTGTAGCATAAATATGACTTGTATACTTGTGTGATTGGTATTGTTGTCTTTGAACGTTGTGATACTTGGCTTGATTTAAGTGTGATAAGAGAATCACGGGATGGGATCGGGCCGTACGACACGGCAGAGTGATGATTGATTATATTATGGGATCGGGCCGTACGCCACGACGGAGTGATGATTGATTATATTATGGGATCGGGTCGTACACCACGGCAGAGTGATGATTAATTATATTATGGGATCGGGCCGTACGCCACGACAGAGTGATGATTGATTATATTACAGGATCAGGACGTACGCCACGGCAGAGTGATGATTGATTATATTATGGGATCGGGCCGTACGCCACGACGGAGTGATGATTAATTATATTATGGGATCGGGCCGTACGCCACGACAGAGTGATGATTGATTATATTACAGGATCAGGACGTACGCCACGGCAGAGTGATGATTGATTATATTATAGGATCGGGCCGTACGCCACAGCGAGATTGAGACTACAAGGGTGGGATCGGGCCATACGCCACGGAAAGATTGAGACTACAAGGGTGGGATCAGGCCGTACGCCACGGCGATATTGAGACTACAAGGGTGGGATCGGGCTGTACGCCACGGCAAGATTGAGACTACAAGGGTGGGATCGAGCTGTACGCCGCGGCGAGATTGAGACTACAAGGGTCGGATTGGGCCGTACGCCACGGCGAGATTGAGACTTACCATATGGGAGCGGGCCGTACGCCACGGAAGATACCAAATTGTTTGATTTGATATTGTTATTTGATGTCAGATATTGATGTACTTGATCATTTGTTTTACTTGCCTACAGTTTTCTTTACATTCTGCTTACTTTTCTATTGTTGGACCTTAGGGAGTATCGAGTCGACCTCTCGTCACTACTTCTTCGAGATTAGACGGGATACTCACTGGGTACATATATGTATATGTACTCATACTACACTTTCTGTGCATTTTGTTGCACATGTACCTTTAGAGTACAATGATCGATTTGGGTACTTATACGGGTTGCATTCATCCAGAGACGTTCCACAACTGTCGGAGTCTCCCTTCTGTGTACTTACATGTTATATCGATTGACTTTGTCCCATTTATTTCTCGTAGAAGAGTTGTATAATTGTATAAATTCTTAGAAACTGCTCATGTACTTGTGTCACCGGGTTCTGGGGATGAGTTGAGTCTTGTTTTATTGAATTAAATGGATTTCTTGTCGTGTTTAATTTACAAAAAATTATTTATTTGATTATGAAATGCAATAAAGGCAACAATTTTGAAATATGTTAAACAGGAAAGTGTTCCAACTGATTAAGGGGTAGGCTTGCCTGACAGTGGTGTCCGGCGCCGTCATAACCCATAGGTTTTGAGTCGTGACAACGTGGTATCAGAGCTCTAGGTTCCCCTAGGTTTCACGAGTCATGAGCAAGTCTAGTATAGTCTTGCGGATCGGTATGAAGACGTCTGTACTTATCTTCGGGAGGCTACAAGGCTGTTAGGATTACTTCCCTTCTTGATTCCTCATCGTGCGACTTGATTCCTTTAAGGCTTATGCCTATGTTTCTTCCTACTCAATCTTATACGTCGCGAAGCGCTTCCTATACTCGAGAGTTTGAGGAATTGTAATGGGGCTACAGATGCGGAGCGTGATGTTCTTCATGCATAGTCGAATGGACTGTTGTTATCGCCCTGCAGAAGAATATGATGTTATTTCAGCTCAGTAGCTATGTTTCTGAGAGCCTTGAGGCTATGCTCGGATAGTGATGATGTTTCGATTGGTTATCACGCGATGTTGATATGGCGGTAAAATGCTTTCCCATGTGTTGGGGGTGATGAATGTCTTGAAGGGAGGTTTTCTCAGAGTGTGGTTTCGAGATTTCGGTATTTTTAGTTTCGGTAGAGGAAGGGCATTTGGATTATGAATGGTCCGGTTTGGGTTGATAAAGTATCGAGGCTGGGTGTCATTGGGAAAGGTGGAATATTCACCTGTTGTGTGGTCTCGCCGTTTGATCAAATAGAATATGTTAAATTCGCCGGTGTTATAGCTCTTAGGTCGCATGGGGATAGAGTACCGTGAAGCGGTGTTGAGGAAGCGGTTTTCAAAGATCGTGGTGTGTAGTGGTTCAGAATTGAACAGTTACTTTTAATGAAGGCGGCTCGAGGAAGATGATCTTCGTAAAGCTTTAAAGTTGTGGGGATCTATCGTTTAAGAGCTACCAAGAATGGTATTGAATTGATGCAACAAGTGGGCACCATTCAACGGAGGAAGATATGTGAGAAGTGCTGGGCGGTGGTGCCAATTCTAAAAGATCAGGTGTAAGAAGAGGAAGTCAGGTAATGCTTGAGGGAATAAGTTGGACCAAGTGGGAGAGCGGCAGCATAGTGGTGAGTCAGAAGATGTAGTAGTGCAGTTAGTAGATGTCCAGGAAGAGCGGACGGACTGGTAAAACTGGTGAATAAGAACAGGCTTAGTATGGGGTGTTGACATCATAAGGGGTGTAGCGCAATATTGTCGGGCGATGACAGTTGGTGATTTCTGCAGGTGGGTTATTTCAATGTATAGGTTAGCAGGAATTTCTAGGAATAGGTTAGCGGGTATTTCTGGGTATAGGATAGTGATTGTATGGTTAGTAGTTCTCTGTAAGGAATCATAGCGGCGATTCGTTAGGAGGCAGAATGGGCGAATGATGCTAGGGATTTTTGGGTATTTGGGGAATGCTAAATTCGGAAGAATTGGGTGGATTGGTGGGACAATATCATTTCATCAAAGGAGAAAAGGATCTCAGTAGGGACTAGAGCGGTGCAAGAAGTAGCTTTGGGCTAAGTGGGGGAGTCCCACCACCTACAGTTGGGTCGTAGGATTGTGCTCTCATGGGATTGCGGATTTGTTGGCGTATCGACAAGATGTTACAACTAAGGGAAAGGAGTATAGCGATAATTGAGCATGGCATTCGATAAATGTGTGCGAAGTTGGTCCTAGTGGACCAGGGTTAGGCTTTGTAAGACTAAGAATTCGTGCTTAAGGCATAGGAAAGTTGTAAGGGTAGCGACTCAGTCACGTGCTCCGTTGAAAGGGTGTTCATCTTCTAAGAGAGCCTTGGGGTTGATTGTATTCGGGGCCAGTCGGAGTGGGTGACTCTCAGTATTGGTCCTAATGAATTCGAAAGTTAGAGTATGCGGTGTTTAAGGGTTTCAGGCAACAGTATAATGAAGAAGCAAGCTTCTGCAGTATAGTCTCTAAGAGGAAGAAAGATGGATCGGAGGAGAGAGAGAATAGACTCCAGGTTGTAGAAAGATTATCAGGAGGTTGTGAGACGAGTTGCGGAATTTAGGTAGCATGGTCTCGTGATTCAAGGTCACTCAGGATGAGTGAGGGTTAAGTTGCTATGAGTTGAAAAAAGTTACTATTATCCTGAGGCAATAAAAGATGATTAAAGGAAGATGGATTGGTTAGACATGATGGAACGGCGCATGTATGACTGTGATCAGCTCCTTTGGTATGATTGAGTACGTGAATGGTTTGTGCAGATGTGTGTAGGGCTCGTCAACCGTCGTAATAATTTCATTTGGAAGCATTCAAGTGCTATGCCCTATCAGGTGTAGGCGGATCCCGGAAGGTTTATGGTGGTTCAGACCACTACTTAAGGATTTGCATGTATTGTGATTGTGAGAGCTCACTTGTGTATTGTTATGGTTCTCATGAGTTGAAGCAAATAAAAGGTTTCTATATGTGATAAAATGTTTACCCTGTTAGTGGTTCAGGAGTTATGATGTAATTCCTATGCCATTCCTTATCGGCCTGTTGGGTGCAGTGAACAGTATGTAACGGGAAATAAGAATTTGAGATTTGCAGTTCGGTGTTGACAAGTGTGTCAGGTGCTCAGAGGAGCAAGAACAAGGGAGTTGGATGTTTAGAATAAATTGGAATTGTTTTCAGTGTCATCTGAGTTTGGTGGTTGGTGAACGAGGCTTTGTATCCTGGTTATGGATCCTTGAATTGTTTTACAGCCTTAGGATGGTCAGTGGTATGGACGTGCATACTTGTTGCCTTGTGTGGAAAGTCGTGGGAGTGTGACCACGGGAAGATTGTGTAAGCGTGACTTGTAGTCACCTGATTGATTGCAGATTTTTACCACGTATAAGGAGTCTAATATTGCTTAATTGAGAATTTATGCCTGGAAGGCGTTCGGTTCAGCTTGTTGTGGATTGTGGGGTGTTTATCTCGGCTATGATGGTTTTCCTCGTGTGTATAAGAAAAAGGAAGCGGGTTGTTTGGACCCAGGTAAGGCTATCAACATAGTTCAATGCGAGCAGAATCGGCTTGAAGTGAGTGAATGGACTTAAACAAGATTTTGGGCTTCATGCGAGTCAGAGGTGTTAATTTCAGTATGGCACTCCTCAAGGAGGGTCATAGGGATATCAGGTGTTGTCCCGTCTTTGTCAAATTCATATGATATTATGATTGTGCCGTGTGAGTGGTGAAACGACTTGATAATTTCTTATGTGTTGAGGTTCCGAGTAGTGACGAGGTTATGTGAGAAGGATGGCTCCAGAGATTCAGATTATATATCGCACCTCAGTCGTGCTTGAGTTTTTGTAGCATATGGCTCTATTAGTCTCCCCAGAATGGTATTATGCACTTAGCATGCTTGTGACCGATATTCATTGATTTGTAATAGTAAGCAATTCAGCTCTGTGTATATATTTCTTTATGTAAATTCTATGATGGGATCGGGTGGCACGCCGCCATGGGTATGTTAATTGGATCGGGTTACGCTCCACAACAGTGTGATGTTTAGGAAGACTCCTATAATGATTATTCTTGTGTTTTAGTTCCTATTTCTCTGAGGAAAGTTCATATTTATAGCGTGAGTCGGGTAGTCTCTTCCTGATGTTGTTTCCTTATGTGTCGTGTTCGAATTGTGGCCTATTGGCGCATTGTGGCATCGTGTGGGACTGTTGGTTATGCCTGGGGTTATTGGTTATGTGAGCAATTTGTACTGGGTGAGACGAGATTATAAATTTGGGATCGGTGTGATAGGACTATGCAAGTATATTACAGGACAATCACCATCATTGGTTGTAATGGGATGATGATCTTAGTCAGGAGGAAGGATTTCAATGTTTAGTTAACTATGCAGTTGGTTAGGAATTTCTACACATTTCCTCCGCTGTGGTGGTATCATCAGCGTTATAGAAAAATGTATGAATGTAACTTATAAGGTGCTTTGAGAGCATCAAAGTCGCAGAATTTTGGCTATTTAGATCCAGTGAGCGTCATTGTGGTAAGATAATGGATCAGGCGGTGTATGGTGCTGATTTAGCAAGGGCCTGCAGTTGTGTTCTAGTGCCTCGTGTGGTAGTTGATTCGGTGTTAAAATGTTAGAAATAGGCCTGGCAGAGAATTTCAGATGTTAGAACTAAGTTCAGAGCTTATTGTATGAATAAAAGAGGATATCTTCAGATTTGATCAAGCTTATGTGCTCAAATGGGTTGTGGTAGCATGGGCAGGTGCACGATGTGTTAAACAGTGATTCCAGGTAATTCTGGGGCAGTTCCTGGCACTTTCGAGGACGAACGTATGTTTAAGTGGGGGAGAATGTAACGACCGAGGCGGTCGTTTTGCGTATTAGGATCCCGTTTCCCTGAATGAAACCTTGCTTAGCGGCTATTCGTGCTTTATGACTCGCGGGAGCGGGTGGTTCGAGATTTGGGAATGATTTGGATGGTTTAGGAACACTTGGTTCCTTAAGCCCGGCCTATTTTGCCAAGTTTGACTTCGGTCAACATTTTGAGCAAACGACCTCGGAATTGAGTTTTGACAGCTCCAATAGCTCCGTATGATGATTTCGGACTTGGGCGTATGTTCGGCTCGGGTTTCTGATGACCCGGGAGCATTTCGTCGCCCAAAATGGAAATCAGGATTTCCTTATCTTTGAAATTTGGGTTGGGACGTGAATTTATGCTATCGAGGTCCGAATGAAATTCCGGTACCAGCAATAGTTCTGTATAGTCATTTATGACTTGCCTGCAAAATTTGGGGTCATTCCGAGTAGTATAGACCCGTTCGGCGCAATGTAATAAATTTTAGAATTTCAAAGTTCTTAAGTTTGATTAATTTGGTTTTGGGGTTGAATTTTGAGTTCCGTTGTTGTTTTTCATGTTCCGGAAGTTCGATCGAGTCCGTATCATGAATACAGACTTGCTGGTGCTTTTTGACAGGGGCTCGGGGGTGTTTGAGACCCCCGGGAGCTAAGTTAGAAAAACCAGAAAATTTCCTGTCTGGTTTCCTTCTCTGCGATCACAGAGGGATGATTGCGATCGCAGAGAGGGATCTCGTCTGGGCTAAATTTTGTTCTCTGCGATCGCATACATCACCCTGCGATCGCATATATCTTTTCCCCCACTCTCTGCGAACGCAGACTCACTATTGCGATCGCACAAGTCACCTACCTAGCCCCCCCTACTGACTGTTCCTTTCTGCGGTTGCAGACCTCACTCCTATGATCGCATAAGCCTACCTCCCTACCCTCTGTGATCGCAGGCCCCATCTATGCGATCGCATAGTGCTTCCTGGGGGCCAGGGTCATTTGGTCTTCGCGATCGCAGGCCTGATGCCGCGATCACAGTGAAGGTTTTCCTGGGCAGTATTTAAATGTCCAATTACGGAATTCTTCTTCATTATTCAATACCCAACCTCCATTAGACCTCCTCAAAGCTAGGGAAAAGCTGTCCAAGGTCAAGTCCTTCCAGGTTAGTATGATTTTCTCTCTAAATTCATGAATTTATTATAGAAATCTAACTAGTTATCTATTAAAATATCAAATCATGGAAAAATTGAGTAGAAATTTCTAGGGTTTTGATAATTAGTGAATTACCCCTTTTTAGCCATGAATTCCTAAATAAATAATTGATATACGATTGAGAACAAGGTTTGGCCCAAACGTAGTTATTAAACTAGATATGGCCAAAGCCTATGATAGATTATCATGGCTGTATTTGACCAAAATGCTCAGGAAATTGGGATTTTCATAAAGCTTTATTGGGCTAATCTTTGACCTGGTTGGGAATAACTGGTACTCTATCCTAGTTAATGGGCAGCCTCATGGATTGTTCAAGTCATCAAGGGGGGTAAAGCAGGGGGATCCACTATCACCCACTCTGTTTATATTGGCTGCAGAAGCACTGTCGAGGGGTCTCAATGCACTTCATCAAAATGGGTACTTTCATGGATTTGGTATGCTAAAGTGGAGCCCAAAGATAAATCACATAGCATATGCAGACGACACAATTATATTTTCATCATCTAATGAAAGGTCACTAAGGTTAATTATGCAAGTACTACATGCATACGAGAAAGCTTCAGGGCAGTTGGTAAACAAATTGAAGTCAGCCATATATATGCACCATTTAACAAATGTGGAGGTGGTTAGGAAGGTTGAGAGGATAACATGTATTGGGAGTAAGGAATTCCCTTTCATATACCTAGGCTGCCCTATTTTCCATGCAAGAAGAAGAATGGCTTATTACCAGGAGATGATGAAGAAGGTGATGGATAAGTTACAATCGTGGAAAGGCAAAATGCTATCTATAGGAGGCAGAGTAGTGCTGATAGCTAATGTACTACAAAGCATGCCAATCCATTTGTTGTCAGCCGTGAATCCACCAAGTAATGTCATTAATGGGCTACACAAAATGTTTGCCAGGTTCTTTTGGTCCAGTAACACAGGTGGAAACTCAAGACATTGGGCATCATGGACGCATGTATGGAGAAAGATGATTGAATGCAGAGACTTGATTGAGCAACAGATTCTGTGGAAGCCAAGAATGGGCTCATCACTTTTTTGGTTCGACAACTGGACTGGTCTAGGTGCCCTTTACTTTGTAGTACCTCAAGACTTTAGAATTAATGAGGATGTTCAAAACGTTTATGAATTGGTTGAAGGTGGAACCTGGAATGTTGGTATGCTGATGGACTTGCTGCCACGTGATTTAGCTATGCACATAATAGAAAATATCAAACCCCCAGCTATGGAATCAGTATTGGATT
>ML263349.1:62458-116757 GCA_005239495.1 Nicotiana undulata | reverse complement strand
TGCCAACAGGGGTTTCCGCACCTGCGACCTTAGGACCGCAGGTGCGGTCTTGCACCTGCGAGAGAGTGATTGCCCCAGCAGAAGAAGGCCTGGGTCCCTGGGCTCGCACTTGCGGAGTTGGGAGCCGCACCAGCGGTCCCGCTCCTGCGAAGGAAGAGCCGTGCCTGCGAGAGGCGTCGCACCTGCGATGGCTGGGACCGCAGGGGCGGTCCCGCACCTGCGGCTGGGCAACAGCACCTGCGGTCACACCAGCTGCTGTGCACCAGCAGTGGTTTTTGCTAGTTTTTGGCCTCGTGCGGGGTCCGGGAGGCACCTGGGCCCACCCGAGCCCCCGTCCAAAAATATCAACAAGTCCCAAATCATTAAACGGACTTGCTCGAGCTTCCGGAACATGAATAACAACAACGGAACTCGAAATCAAACCCCAAAACCAAATTAATCAAACTTAAGAACTTTGAAATTCTAGAATTCGCTTCAACGCGCCGAGCCGACCTAAACCACTCGGAATGACTTCAAATTTTGCAGATATGTTATGAATGACACAACAGAACTATTCCCGGTCTCGGAATTTCATTCGGACCTCGAGAACATAAAATCACCTCTCAAGCCAAATTTCAAATTCTTTAGAAACCCCACAAGTTCATTAACTCCATTTTTACCTCATTTGGATCCGAAACTAATCAAATCAAGCCCGTTTTACACCAAATTCTATAGATAGGACAAATACAATATAACAAACCTGTTCCGGGCTCCGGAACTGCAATACGGGCCCGGTAACACGGTTTTCACATAATTATTCATTTTCAAAAGCCTTTATTTTTTTCAGAAAATAATTTTCTTTAAAAATTCATTTCTCGGGCTTGGGACCTCGGAATTCGATTCCGAGCATATGCCCAAGTCCAATATTTTCCTACGGACCCTCTAGGACCGTCACATCACGGGTCCGGATCCATTTACCAAAAATGTTGACCAAAGTCAACTTTATTCAATTATTCAATTTAAAAATCCCATTTTTATCAAATTTTCACATGGAAGTTTCCCGGCAACCTGTCCGGGCTGCGCACGCATATCGAGGTGAGATTAACGGAGGCTTTTGAGGCCTTGGAACACAGATTTAGCTGGAATTACTTAGGATGACCTTTTGGGTCATCACATCGCTCCCCGACTGATAAATAAGCTAGACTGCCCATACTGATTGATTTCCAACTCAAAGCATCGGCCACCACATTGTCCTTCCCTGGATGATAAAGAATGGTGATATCATAATCCTTCAGCAACTCTAACCACCTTCTCTGTCGCATATTCAACTCCTTTTGCCTGAATATATACTGTAAACTCTTATGATCCGTAAACACCTCACATCGCACACCATACAAGTAATGCCTCCAAATCTTCAAGGCATGGACAATCGTTGCTAACTCCAAGTCATGAACTGGATAATTCTTCTCATGGACCTTCAACTGACGAGAAGCATAGGCTATGACTTTGCAATCCTGCATCAACATTGCACCAAGCCCAACCCGTGAAGCATCACAATACATGGTATATGGCCCTGAACTTGTGGGCAAACACTGGTGTCGTGGTCAAGGCTGTCTTAAGCTTCTGAAAGCTCGTCTCACACTCATCCGACCACCTGAACTGGGCACCCTTCTGGCTCAACTTGGTCATCGGGGCTGTGTTGTTTTAGACTTCAATACTATACAATATTATAAGTTAATTGTGCAGTACCCAATTTTCGAGTGCTGTCTAATAAGAAGAACCTGGTTCTTCTTAGCCTACTACTTACTATTGTTTGCGGAATAATTAAGCAGTAATAGTAAAGACACATAGATTTTTACGTGGAAAACACCTGGCTCAAATGGTGAAAAAACCACGACCTACTCCTTAGTAGGATTTGCTCAAAACTCTTCACTAAACTCTGAGCCAAAAACGGACTTACAAAATAAACTTTTTTGTAATCATAGGACTAACTCTAATTCCCTTTGTATCAACAAGCCTCTAGCTAATTTCTACAGAATTCAAGCTAACTCTAACTTGATCAGTTTGTACCTATTACAATTGCTTCTATGAAAGCTGATAAGATACAATATTTAAACTCCTACTACAATCAACTAGACTCAATATACAAACGATGAAACTGTTTCTTCTAGCTGAGATATAGCCTTTGTATCGCACAACAATTTTGCTTGCAAAACCTCGGGAACGTTTGCTTCAGAACTTGATTCACTTTTGCACTTGTGCATGTCTTCTTTCAGCAGTAATACATTGATTATTTATAGAGTCCGTTTGNGAGACATTCTCTTAGTTCTTTGATACTTAGCAATCACTGATATCTCCTAGACTTGTACGATTTGTAATCCAACTGCTCCATTCAGAAGTGTATGGTATGATGGATCTAGTTCAACTAGACGCCTTTTGTCAATCTTCAAAACCCATTCAGTGACATGGGCCAACAAATTCCCCCTTTTTGATGATGACAAACTCTGTGCATTTATCCTGTATACACATCCAACACTTTGTATTTTTGTGAGCATTAATCATCAAGAACCAGGTTCATTAGGTTATAAATATCACTTCAAAGATTTTTAAAAATTTAAACAATAACTGTAGCACATCTTCCCCTTTTCGGCATCATCGAAAAGTTGCAAAATGATACTTACCAGTAATTAATTCTTACTCATGGCCAATTTAGGCAACTTCAGGTGCAAACATGATTAATCAACACAAGAAACCAATAATGAAAGCTAAATCATAAGTAGAGACATTTGTCAAAACACCAAACATTCATTTGATTAACATGGATTATCAACACCAAAACAGATTAAACCAAAGACAACCAAAACATGAGTAGGACAGAATTAAAAACTAAAACAAACACACATGACACAGTCCCGAACTGGGCACTTGATAGGATAGGAGGGGGTAGTTCTGGAAATTCCTAAGTCTGGGGTGGTGCAGAAGAGGCAGGATTCTTGGTTTGGAGAAGAGACAACATTTGGTGTAAGACACCCTCATTTTTCTCCTTCTCCTTGGCTAATTCAGCTTTGAGAGCATCACGCTCACCTTCCACCTCAACTAAGCGAGTCTTCAAGCGAAGGATCTCCATATCCTTTTGCTCGCTTTCTTGCACCATAGTACGGACCTTGCTTTTGACCGGTTGCTTCCGAGATGAACCAGGTTCATCTGACGGGGCACTGACAGTGTAATCACATGACAACAAAGTGTCCTTCCCAAAGAAATCCTTAGCAGTATCCATTTTAGCCTTCTTTGTGGGAACTCCAAAATGACCCAGAACAGCAGTAAGGATAAAGCCATAAGGAATCACATGGGCCTTGGTGCCATTTACCACCCTGTCCAAAAGTTGGATGATCAAATATGGCCAATTGATCTGCTTGCCTCTGTATAGGCACTTCATGAGCGTTAGATCCATATAGTTGGCAATGTGCCTGCGTTCTTGTCTTAGCAGCAGAAATTTAATAACAAACTCAAAGAACAGCTTGTGTTCAGGCTTCATCTCGCTTTTGTACACTGCTCTTGGCTCAGGCACTTCTTCATTGTCACAAAAGAATCTAGCGATGGTAAGTGTTGAGGCCATTCCATCCAAGCAAGGCCATCTCTGCCTTGTATAATCATCATATCCCTCAGATGGAATGTCTAGAATGACTCCCAGTTCTTGAGCGTCAAAGGAGACTTCAATTCCCCTGACCAATGATGTAACCCTTCCTCCAATCACAGTCGCATTCCCCATGAATTCCACTACCTAATTTCTGACCAGCCTGCCCTCCAAGCGAAGGACCATGTCCTTCCAGCCTTGAGCTGCCAGAAAATCCACTATGTACCTCATACATGGCTCCTCCAAGTCCTTCAGTAACTTTCCCTTCAAAATATATCTCTTGCCAAACATGGAAACTTTGTCAATCGACACTTCTCAAACCTCCTTCTCATCATCTCCACTCCAATCAGGATCATTATCTTTCTCAACAATTTGAACTTTCTTCTTTGACTTTACCTTAGATCGTGTCCTCGTAGATGTACCCACCGTTGTAGCAGACATAGGTGCTGACTTCTTTGAAGAAGTCTTAGTCAATTTTGCCTTGGGTGTCTTGACCACCACTGGAGTAACCTCTTCATCTTGTTGGACCAGGTCCAACATTTCATCAACAACAATAGCCTCAACAGGCTCCCCCACTTTCTCTTTCCCTTTCTCAGCTCTCTTTCTTTTGCTCTCTTGCAAAGTTTTTTCCAGCTTCTCCTCCTCTTCACGAATAGTATTTCTCGTAGCTCGTACCCTTGGAACAGGTACACCAACAGACTCATCAATTTTCCTTTTCTTTGAGGCCTTAGACTTGCTGGACTTGGGAGTCCCTCTCTTCTTGGGGTTGTATGAGTCCCCCAGTCTCTTAAGTCTCTCAGCCAAGGTTTCTTCCCCAGAAGAAACACGATCATCTATCTCCTGCATTAGCTGTTCTAATCCAGTAGCAGCTTTCTCAACTTCATTAGTTCCCCCCTATCACTACGACATCATCTTCAAGATTCTCAGGAATGGGGCCACAACTACCAAGTATGGTACCATCCTTCCCAAATCCCCTCACACCTGCATCTCCCTCATTCTCAAGAATTTTCCCAGTTTTTCTTGTCCTACTTGGAACTTCCACATCCACCACAGACCCAACCAACACAAATCTATTTTCAGAATTTAACACAGAGGTAACTTCAGTATTACCTTTCTCAGCACTTGACGAACCAGGTGTATCGTCCTCATGTGCTGATTTAAATGATTCACTGGACGAATCAGGTTTGGGTTCTTCTTATTCAGCCTGTAATAAATCTTCCAAGAACTTTGCTCGTGACCCTGAAGCCACAGATTTTCATGAAAGAACCTTGACATGATGGGGGTTTTTGGGCTGGGATAGGGTTTGGTGTAGGTTTAAGAGCATCATGGTATTCAGGGGTTTCAGGTGTCTTAGAGGATTCAGAATTGTATACCGGTGGAGAATCAGACTCATATACTCCTTCATCGTAGTCACGATTTTGAGAATCAGATGAAGCAAACGACATTTTTAATTTTTGAGAGAAAAAGAAGAGAGGGCAAAAGACAATGGAGATTTGAGTGTTGAATAACATGAACAGGGTTCGTCTATTGCTTTATTCACTATGGGTAATGATGCCCTATTTATAACTTGTGGCTGGGGTGAGTATAACCGACGAGTATTAACACAAGTAGGATACTAATCGATTAAGGACTGTCAGTGATTTGACATTGATTAGACCGTTTCTTTCCCTCTAAAACTAGGCTAATTTAATGTGATAGAACTTCTTGAAACTGGTTCATTATTTGGGTAAGTACGAGAATTTGAACTGAACCATAAATGGATAGAGTCCTACTCATGTATGACTGTACTTGAATTAATACATGTATGGAGATGAAAATGTACCTTGTCAGTCATGTAAACTAACATGGATGAACCAGGTTCATCCTGTTAAAAAATCTTTATTTTGCCTCAATTCACAAATAGAGAAACATCATTAGCAACTAGGGAATCATATTAATACATGACAAAAGAGTATGACAACAAATACATAGAGCTGAGCAATGATTAATCTGATTAAGTACCTAATTAAAATTTCTAGCCAGAAAACTTCCTCCTCCTTTTTTTTTCCAATTAGGTGATCTTAATCATCCCTAATTAAAGCATGTTTCTCTCATAATGCTCCCTACTCAATGATTTGGTAAAATATCAGCAATTTGATGATCAGTGGCACATAATTCAATTGAGATCATCCCTTTCTCATAATTATCCTTCAGAAAATGGTGCCTAACATCTATGTGCTTAGTTCTCTTGTGATGAATCGGGTTCATAGTCATACTAGCACTAGTGTTATCACAGTAAATAGGAATGCATCCCACATCTATACCAAAGTCCAGGAGTTGTTGCTTAATCCATAGCAACTGAGCACAGAAAGAGGCTGCAGCCACATATTTAGCCTCAGTAGTAGACAAGGCTACTAGATTTTGTTTCTTGGTGGCCCAAGATACAAGGTAGGAGCCCAAAAAGTGAGCCATTCCTGAAGTACTTTTCCTGTCAACCAGGAAACATGCATAATCACCATCAGCATATCCTACAAGGTCAAAATTACTACCTTTAGGATACCAAAGGCACAAATCAGTGGTGCCCTTAAAATATCTCAAAATTCTCTTCACTAAAGTGAGATGAGACTCCTTTGGATTGGATTGAAACCTAGCACATAGTCCCACACTGAACACAATATCAGGTCTACTTGAAGTAAGATATAGTAGAAATCCAATCATCCCTCTGTATGTCTTCTGATCAACCGATGAACCAGGTTCATCGACATCTTATTTTGTAGCTGTGGCTATTGGGGTATCTATCTCCTTTGAATCTTCCATTTTGAACTTCTTGGGGAGTTCTCTCACATACTTCTACTGATGAATCATTGTTCCATGTGGAGTTTGTTTGATTTGCAGACCTAAGAAAAAGGTTAGCTCACCCATCATACTCATTTCAAACTCACTCCCCATTAATGTAGCAAATTCCTTTCTGAGCCTTTCAATTGTTGCCCCAAATATGATATCATCAACATATATTTGTACAATCATAAGATCCTTTCCCTTTTCCTTTAAGAAGAAAGTACTGTCTATTTTGCCTAGTTTGTACCCATGTTCCAGCAGGAATTTTGACAATCTCTCGTACCAAGCTCTAGGTGCTTGCTTGAGACCATATAGAGCCTTGTCAAGTTTATATACATGATCAGGTGATTCTTTACTTTCAAAGCTAGGAGGTTGTTTTACAAATACCTCTTCCTTCAAATAGCCATTGAGAAAGGTACTCTTTACATCCATTTGATGCAAAGTGAATTTTATGTGTGCAGCAAATGCTATAAGAAGTCTAATTGCCTCGAATCTTGCCACAGGAGCAAAGGTCTCATCTTAATCAATTCCCTCTTCTTGGTTGTATCCTTGAACAACCAGTCTTGCCTTGTTTCTAGTAACAGTTCCATCCTCATCGAGTTTATTCCTGAAGACCCACTTGGTGCCAATTATTGATCTGTCCAGTGGTCTGGGTACCAAGTGCCATACTTGACTTCTTTCAAATTGATTCAGCTCCTCTTGCATAGCAGTTACCCAGTCAGCATCTTTCAGGGCTTCAGCAATGTTCTTTGGTTCAATCATGGATAGAAATGCATCAAATGCACACAGATTTTTCAAGGAGGATGTAGTTTTGATTCAAGATCTCAGGTCTGTTATGATGTTCTCAAGAGGGTGAGAACTCTGATATCTGTGTGGTTTGAGAACCGGTTGGTCACTTCTGGATTGTTCCAAGTTATCTTGTTGCTGTGGAATAGGGTCAGGGCCAGTATTTTCATGAGGAATTCCCCCTGTCGAGTTGCGTGGGGTTGTTGGACCTGGTCCATCACCTGTTCCATCTCCTATAGGTGCTTCAATGTAGTCATTGCTCTTCACCAGTCCAAGCTCCTCATCTTCTGGTTCCTGTCTCTCAAAAAAAGTGTTAGTTTCATCAAAGACAACATGTACACTTTCTTTTACACACATAGTTCTTTTATTGTATATTTTATAAGCTTTTCTATGTGTAGAGTATCCCAAGAACACTCCCTTATCACTTCTGGGATCGAATATTCCTAAAGAATCTTTGCCATTATTATGCACATAACACTTGCATCCAAAAGCCCTAAGATGGGATATGTTGGGCTTTCTCCCTTTAAGTAATTCATAGGGAGTTTTCTCTACCAGAGGTCTGGTCATGCATCTATTGATAATATAACATGCAGTGTTAATTGCTTCTGCCCAGAAGCTGTGAGGTAGTTTGCTTGATAGAAGCATGGTTCTTGCCATGTCTTCAAGAGTTCTGTTTTTCCTTTCAACAACCCCATTTTGTTGTGGGGTTCTAGGAGCAGAACAATTATGATTCACACCATGTTCATCTGAGAACTCAGTAAACTTTGCATTCTCAAACTCAGTACCATGGTCAGATCTAATGGATGCTAGTTGATGTCTTAATTGATTCTGAATCTTCTTGACAAATGAGGTGAACATTTCAAATGCTTCATCCTTAGATGCCAAGAACAAGGTCCAAGTGAACCTTGATAAATCATCTACTAGTGCCATAACATATCTCTTTCCACCTCTACTTAGAGTTCTCATGGGACCACAGAGATCCATATGAACCAGTTCCAACGACTTGGTGGTACTGACCATTTCCTTACTTTTGAAAGAAGACCTTACCTGTTTCCCCCTTGCACATGCCTCACAAACCTTGTCTTCTTTGAAATTAATGTTAGGAAGCCCTACCACTAAGTTCTTAGAGACCAGCTTGTTCAGTTGAGTTAGACTTGCATGACCAAGTCTTTTGTGCCACAGGAGGGGATCACTGTCCAACACACTAAGGCAAGTGAGTTCATTGTCAGACAGTGTGGACAAGTCAATGACATAGATATTGTTCATTATTTTTCCCTGCAAAACAATCTTGTCAGTAAGCAGGTTGATCACAAAACATTATGTGGAAGTGAAAGCGACAACGTTACCTCTGTCACACAGTTGTGACAAACTGATAAGGCTATATTTCAAGCCATCTATCAGATACACATGTTCAATTGAACGTGTGTCATCTTTACCTACCTTGCCGACCCCTATTATTTCACCTTTCTTTCCGTTTCCAAAGGAGACATTTCCTCCTTTGAGGTTTTCAAGTGAAAGGAACCGTTTCTTGTTCCCTGTCATATGCTTAGAACAACAACTATCCAAAAACCAAAACTGGTTGCCTCACTGCACTTGTACCTTCAAAAGAAAATCAGGGGTTAGTTGTAAGAACCCAATCTAGTTTGGGTCCTTTTCCATGAGAGAATGGATGAATCAGATTTTTTCTGGCCCAATTTGGTAGCCAATTTTTCTTTTTAATGAATCTCTCATTTTTCTGACTGGCCTTTTCTTTTGCAGAACACTCATATTTAGAGTGGCCAGTCCTCCCACAATGGGTGCAAATTTTATTTCCAGGAAGAGTGAGATACTTGGTTTTGGGATCCCATTTAGGAAATTGACTCCCAAAACCAAGCCCTCTCCGGTTGCTACTATGATTCTCTTGGAGCCATATTAAAGCATCAGAAGACTTATTCCACTTACGTGTTCTATCAAATTCATGTTTGACTTTGCCAAGTTCTTCTTTAAGAGATTTTATCTGCTCATCTTTGGCATACATTTTATCTTTCAATTTACCTAAGTCTTCTTCTAACTTCGCATGAGAGTGATCAACTACCCTTTTACTGGATCCTAGTCTTAACTTTAAATTTTCAGATTTTAGTTCTAGAATCTCAGTTTCGATTGGTTGAACCTGGTTCATCAAGACAATGTTTTTCTTTTTAGATTCACTGACCCTTATTTCCAGGTCCATGCATTTTGCTCTCAGCATTGCACACTCTTTAGATAGTTGATCTTTCTCTTTAGTTGTCTCCTCAGAATCATCAATGAAGTCAAGTAGCAACTCAGAGAGTTTCTCCTTAGATAGAAACTTTATTTTTGTTTTAAGATGTGAGATACTTACCTGTGGTTCTTCATAAGTCTCCTCATCAGATTCTCCAATTGCCATGAGAGCTTGATCTTCTGTCTCACCATCTTCTGATTCTTCATCTGAACTTTCCCCCCAAGCAGTAACCATAGCCTTTGTAGTAGTTTTCTTGGGTTGGACCAGTTCCTTCTTCCTATTCTTTCATTCACATCTCTCCTTCCTCCATTCTACTTCCCACTAGGGGCAGTTCTTGATGAGATGATAAGTGTTTCCACACTTGTAGCATCCCTCATTAGCTGGCCTTTTGGGAGCCTTTGCCTTGTTAAAGTTTCCCCCTATAGAGATGCCTTTCTTCCTCATGAGAAAGTTTCTGAATTCTTTGGTGATCATGGCCATCTCATCATCCTCCAGATCTACTCCCTCTGTGATCCTTAGTGCTAGACTTCTTTCTTTCTTTGGGGCGTCCATTTTCATGGTCTGCCTTCTGAGTTCATAAGCAGTAAGGTTGCCAATCAACTCATCCAGTCTAAGGGTTGCCATATTTTTGGGTTCCTGAATTGCAGTTATCTTGCTTTCCCAGGAGATAGGTAGAACCCTTGTCAAAATCTTCTCAACCTTGTCTTCTTCAAGGATGATTCTTCCAAGAGACTTGAGTTCATTAGGTAAGGTTGTGAACCTTGTGTACATATCCTAAATTGTTTCACCTTCCTTCATAGTGAAGTTTTCATACTGAGAGTATAGCAGTGTACCTCTAGACCTCTTCACTTGAGCTGTTCCTTCATGTGCTACTTGTAGAGTATCCCAGATTTCCTTGGCAGCGGTGCAGCTTTGGATTATGCTGTATTAATCTGGGCCTAATCCACACACTAGCCACTTCTTGGCCTTGGTATTCTTCTCCCATTTCTTCAGATCCTCAGCTGTGCAGTCAGCCCTAGTTTTAGGCACATCTACTCCTTCAGCAGTTTTCTTCATTGTTGCAAGTGGTCCATCAGTGACTATGTCCCAGAGATCATAGTCCTCTCCAATAAGGTGATCCTTCTTTCTATTCTTCCACCAAGAATAGTATTGGCCGTTGAAGAGTGGTGGCCTTGCAGTTGATTGACCTTCCCAGTTCCCAGGTGGTGCACTCATCTTGATCTTTTTCTAGGTGTTAGCCTTTTCAAGAATAACCTGCTCTGATACCAACTGTTGTTTTAGACTTCACTACTACACAATATTATAAGTTAATTGTGCAAAACCCAATTTTCGAGTGCTGTCTAATAAGAAGAACCTGGTTCTTCTTAGCCTACTACTTACTACTGTTTGCAGAATAGTTAAGCAGTAATAGTAAAGACACAAAGATTTTTACGTGGAAAACATCTGGCTCAAAAGGTGAAAACCCCACGACCTACTCTTTAGTAGTATTTGCTCAAAACTCTTCACTAAACTCGGAGCCAAAAATGGACTTACAAAATAAACTCTTTTGTAATCCTAGGATTAACTCTAATCTCCTTTGTATCAACTAGCCTCTAGCTAATTTCTACAGAATTCAAGCTAACTCTAACTTGATCAGTTTGTACCTATTACAATTGCTTCTATGAAAGCTGATAAGATACAGTATTTAAACTCCTACTACAATCAACTAGACTCAATATACAAACGATGAAACTGTTTCTTCTAGTTGAGATGTAGCCTTTGTATCGCACAACAATTCTGCTTGCAAAAGCTCTAGGAACTTTTGCTTCAGAACTTGATTCACTTTTGTACTTGTGCGTCTCTTCTTTAAGCAGTAATACATTGATTATTTATAGAGTCCGTTTGTTGAGTCCATGATTCAATTCTGATCCAACTCTTCCTTGGTAAACGAGTTTGATTGTAACTCAA
Source organism: Nicotiana undulata (assembly GCA_005239495.1). NCBI lineage: Eukaryota > Viridiplantae > Streptophyta > Magnoliopsida > Solanales > Solanaceae > Nicotiana > Nicotiana undulata. The sequence goes on along the minus strand of ML263349.1, from coordinate 105,355 downwards.
CTTCCTTCCTCTATTTTTATGTCCTAGCTGAAAGCAACTTCCATCTTCTCTTATCAATTTGCAACCTTTTCGTATTAGGAGACATTCTCTTAATTCTTTGATACTTAGCAATCACTGATATCTCCTAGACTTGTACGATTTGTAATCCAACTTCTTCATTCAGAAGTGTATGCTATGATGGACCTGGTTCAACTGGACACTTTTTGTCAATCTTCAAAACACATTCAGTGACATGGGCCAACATGCTGCGATAGATGAAAAGCCCTCCACAAATCGGCGATAATAACCCGCTAAGCCAAAGAAACTCTGAATCTCTGTAGCTGAAGTGGGCCTAGGCTAGTCTCTGACTACCGAAATCTTCTTAGAATCCACCTGAATACCTTCTGTCGACACAACATGGACCAAAAATGCCAACGAACTCAACCAGAACTCACACTTAGAAAATTTGGCATACAACTGGCTATCCCTCAGAGTCTGGAGGACGACTCTAAGATGCTGCTCATCCTTCTCTCAGCTGCGAGAGTATATCAATATATCATCAATGAAAACAATAACGAACGAGTCCATGTAAGGCCTGAACACTCGGTTCATCAACTCCATAAAAGCAGCATGGGCATTTGTCAACCTGAATGACATCACCAAGAACTCATGATGCCCATAACGAGTGCGAAAAGCCGTCTTAGGAACATCAGACGCCCTGATCCTCAGCTGATGGTAACCAGATCTCAAGTCTATCTTAGAGAATACCGTAGCTCCCTGAAGCTGATCAAATAAGTCATCAATCCTCGGCAAAGGATACTTATTCTTAATAGTACCCTTATTCAGCTGCCGGTAGTCGATACACATCCTCATTGAGCCATCTTTCTTCTTAACAAACAACAGTGGAGCACCCCAAGGAGAAACACTAGGCCTAATTAAGCCTTTATCTAACAAGTCCTACAACTTGTCCTTCAATTCCTTCAACTCTAGCGGGGCCATACGATATGGTAGAAGAGAAATGGGCTGAGTTCCCTGGGCCACCTCGATACAAAAGTCAATATCCCTATCGGGTGGCATACCCGGCAGGTCAGCAGGTAAAACCTCTGGGAACTCACGAACCACAGGCACAGACTCCATAGAAGGAACCTCAGCACTAGAATCACGAACATAGGCCAAATAGGCCAAACAACCCTTCTCGACCATACGCCGAGCCTTCATATAAGAAATAACTCTATCAAAAAATGTCTAGGTGTCCCTCTCCACTTCAAACGAGGAACACCTGGCAAGGCCAAGGTCACTGTCTTGGCATGACAGTCCAGAATAGCATGATAGGGAGATAGCCAATCCATCCCCAATATAATATCAAAGTCCACCATATCAAGAAGAAATAAATCTACCCGAGTCTCCAAACCACCAATAACAACTAAGCAAGAATGGTAGACTCGATCTACCACAATAGAATCACCCACCGGTGTAGATACATATACAGGGGTACTCAGCGAATCACGGGGCATAATCAGATAAGGAGCAAAATATGATGACCCATGGGAGAATGTAGACCCCAGATCAAATAAAACCGAAGCATCTCTGCTGCAAACTGAAACTATACCTGTAATGACTGCATTGGAGGGCTCAGCCTCGGGCCTGGCAGGAATAGCATAACAACGGGGCGGAGGCCCTCCAATCTGAACATCTCTGGGCCGACCTGCTGCGACTTGATTCCTGCCCCTCGTGGCCTGTGCTCCACCTCTATGAGTCTGACCTCCACCTCTGGCACCACGACCACCACCCCGAGCCGGCTGATGGGGTGGGGGTGCACCTGCGGTGGGGACCACGACGCGAGAACCCTGATACTGTGAACTACAAGAAAACCCGGGGGCAATACCTCGCAATGTGCCCCAGAACACCACAAGAATGACACAGCCTCTACTGATATGACTGGGGACTCTGGAACTACCCCGGATGACCCTGATAACCACCCTGGTAACTCTGAAGCGGTTTTGCACCGATAGGTGCTGGTGGTGTACTAATAAGAGCTGGAGGTCCGCGATGAGATACCTGAAGTGCTGACTGAAAAGGTCGGGGTGACTGACCTCTGCCGAAAGAATACCTGCCTCCAGATGAGGCTCCATTGAATCTACCAAAGTGACAGGGCCTCTTGTCAGCCCCCTGACCACCACTCTGTGAAAAAATCATCTCAATCCTCCTGGCCACATCGGACGCATCCTGGAAGGAAATATCAGTACCTGACTCCCTAACCATCTAAAGTCTGATAGGTTGGGAAAAACCCTCAATAAATTTCCGAACCCTCTCCCGATCAGTGGGAAGTATCATCAATGCATGCCTGGATAAGGTGATAAACATGGTCTCGTACTGAGTGACTATCATAGAACCCTGCTGGAGACGCTCAAACTGCCTCCGAAGATCCTCTCGCTGAGTAATGGGAAGGAACTTCCCCAAGAATACCTCTGAGAACTGAATCCAAGTCAAAGGTGCAGACCCAACTGGTCTGGTCAAGCAATTATCCCTCAACTAAGTCTTTGCTGCGCCAGATAAACGAAAGGTAGCAAAGTAAACTCCATTGGATTCCACTATGCCCATGTTCCGAAGAACTTCATGACAGCTGTCCAAATAATCCTGGGGGTCCTCTGATGGTGCACCAGTAAAAGTAGCAGTGAATAACTTGGTGAACCTGTCTAGTCTCCATAGAGCATCTGCTGACATAGCTGCACCCTCGGTTGTCGGTGCCACAATACCCGGCTGGGCTACCCTAGTTGTCTGAGGTGCTGGAGTGTGAAACTGAGTGGAAACCTGCTCTAGGGTATGAATAACAGGAGTCTGGGTCCCTCCCCCAGCCTGAGAACCAGCTGGTGCAGTAGGAAGAAAATTGGCCTGAGCCACGCTCTCCATAAGTCCCACCAAGCGGACTAGAGCGTCCTGAAGCACAGGGTAGAAATGAACCCCTCTGGGACCTGAGCTGGTCCAACTGGGACTGTCTGTGTAGGAACCTCACCGGCAAAGTCTACCTGTGGGTCCTCAACTGGAGCTGCTGCTCTGGCTATGCCTCGGGCTCTAGCGCGGCCTCGGCCTCGGCCCCTTGTAGGAGCTGCAATAGGAGGACCAGGCTGCCGATCAGTCGATGAGGAAGCACGCGTCCTCGCCATCTGCGAGAGAGTATGATAGAGACTCAATTAGTTTTTAGAATTTAAATGACACGACAGAGAATGAAAGATATGAAGTTATTCCTAACTTTGTAGCCTCTGGGGGATAAGTACAGACGTCTCCGTACCGATCCCTCAGACTCTACCAAGTTTGTCCGTGAGTTGTGAGACCTAATCAACCTAGTTCTCTGATACCAACTTGTCACGACCCGAAATCCCACCTTCAGGTCGTGACTGCGTCTAACGTTGAACACGCTAGACAAGCCAACGTGGAAAACTACACTAACATATCATCACGGAGATAATAGCATTTACTAGAACAGATTATAATTCATAACACGAAAGTAGATAAAATTTCCAAACTAGGTGAAGGTAACAAAATACAATATGTTGCAATAATTCCCAAAACCCGGAGTCACTACTCACAGACATGCTAACAGAGTGCTAAATACAAAGTCTGATGAAATATACATGAACTGTCTCAGAAAGACTAGGATAAATGTAAGACAGAATAGGGAAATGGAGATAGAGGAGACGCCAAGGCCCACAAACGTCTGCGGGTCTACCTTGGAATCTCTGATGTGCACTGTAGGATACTCCCTCTAGCAAAGTCCACAGGGTCCGACAGCGGGATCTGCACAACAATAAGAAGTGCAGGTGTAGCATCAGTGCAACCGACCCCATGTACTCAGTAAGTGCCGAGCCTAACCTCGTCCGAAGTAGTGACTAGGCTAGACCTGACAACGATAATCTGCCTGTACAGTTCTACAAGATATAGCATAGACAAACGCAGGAATAACCAGATAAGTATGGGATAGGGGAGCAGTTAATGGGGGTAACAAGTGAGAGATAAGAACAATTGATTAACACATAGGAGAAAGCAAGAGAGAGCAAATTAACAAGGATTCTAACGTAACAAGTATAAATGCGAGCAATGTATGTAATGGCACGGCATCACCCTTCGTGCTTTTACTCTCTTCCTCACAATGCAATGTATGGTATAAGATAATGTAAATCATGGCACGACATCACCCTTCGTGCTTTTACTCTCTTCTTCACAATGCAATGTATAATGTGAGGATATATAAATCATGGCATGGCATCAACCTTCGTGCTTTTAATCAAAGTGAATCATGGCACGACATCAACCTTCGTGCTTTTACTCTCTTCCTCACTATGCATTTTATGACGTAATCAATGTAAATCATGGCATGACATCACTCTTCGTGCTTTACACTCTTCCTCACCGAATCAATGAAAATTCTCGAATGGCAAGGAATGTAGCATAGTTGAAATACACATCATAATCACCCAGCAAGGGGAGAGTACCAGTCAATATCATAACAATTTCCCGGCAAGGGTCTCAGCTATAACCAATCCTTTCAATTATATCTCTTAAGAAATTGGGTCCTCAATCGAACCATCATATCACAAGTTTACCAACAAGGAGTTTCAACAAACAATCAACTTCCAAGTAGAAACCATTTTCGTAATACAATGAATATGGAAGTAATAACAAGAATTTCATCAAAATAGACTTACGGCATGCTTGACACACAATGCATAGATACTCGTCACCTCACCTATGAATTGATTATGATAAACACATAGCACATAGCACACAATACCTATTCCCTCACCAAAGTTAGGCAAGACACTTACCTCGTGTCCAAGAATCGCAATTCAAGCCTCTAATACCGCCTTTCCTCTCGAATCCAACTCCGAATAGATAATATCTAGACATAGTGGATTTATTAACATCAATAATTACTCAATAAACCAATTCCAAAGCCTAATTATATATTTTTCTACTATTCTTCCAAAAATGCTAAAATTTGACCCTGGGCCCGCATGCGCGAATCCCGAAAATTCTCGGAGGAATCACTCACCCATAGCCTAAGGATCATTAATATGAAGTTTCTAATTGAATTCATAGAATTAATTGGATAGTTCATCAAATTCCCAAAAATCCCATCTATTACTCAAAACCTAGATTTTTTTCTAAGATTTAGTAGTTAATCCCCTTGACAATACATGAATTAAACTAGTAAAATAGCGTGAAATTACTTACCTCTACTAGAAATAGGTCGAGGAATGGTTTCTCAAGCTCTTAGGACCCTTCAATGGAGGTTGGAATGGGTGTAAATGTAGGAAACCCGAGTTTTGACACTTAAATACAGGCTGCCTACAGGGGTTTCCGCACCTGCGACCTTGGGACCGCACCTGCGGTCCCGCACCTGCGAAGAAATGGCCGCACCTGCAGAAAAGGGCCAGGGGAGCTGGGTTCGCACCTGCGGAGTTGGGGGCCGCACCTACGATCCCGCACCTGCGGAACCTCCGCACCTGCGAGGCTGGGACCGTAGGAGCGGTCCCGCACCTGCGGCTGGGCAACTGCACCTGCGGTTACACTAGCAATAACTGCATCAGCAGTTGTTTTAGCTAGTTTTTAGCCCCGCTGGGGGTTCGAGAGTCACCTAGGCCCACCCGAGACCCCGTCCAAAAATACCAATGATAAGTTGGTATTTTACAAACTTATCTCCTCTTAATACTTAACCTTTTGTGTCATTTTATTGAGAAACTAAGACATTATTGATGTTTGTTGGTATATTTCAGAGTTTAAATGGTTTAGAATTGATTGTGGCAAAAATAATTTGAAAACAAGTCAAAAAAGGTGCAAAATTGGACAAGGATCTGCCCAGTTAATTTCCCTTCGCGAACGCGAAGGCAGAGCGCGAACGCGTAGCTTCAGAAGTTAAACTAACGCGAACGCGGTAACCCAGACGCAAACGCGAAGAGAAAATTGAACTGCTGAGGAATTAAGCCTACGCGAACGCGTGGTGTTCACCGCGAACGCGGTGCTTCAAGACCCATTGCATCGCAAACGCAGTCAAGGTAACCGCGAACGTGAAGACTACTAACCACATACCTTCGCGAACGCGAAGGTCTGAACGTGGACGCATAGGTCATTTTATGGGAAAATTCTGGGCAGATTTGTAATTTCATATTTTTATCTCCAACCCATTCTTATACATGACTGGGCAGATATTTGGACATATTTTTAGGCTTTGTAAATATATTTTTGAGAGAGAAGAACAAGTTCTTGGAGCTAGGGCTTTGCACACACACTTGGGTCTTGAAGATTTCACCATTGTGGTTAAGAATTTCTTACCCATTTATGTTTATTTCTTCATTTCCTTGCTTTGTATTGATTATCTAAGTGTGTAGTATTTTTCCCAACACTTGAATCTTGTTTATGGGAATATTCATATTGAAAGTGTGGATTAAATACCTTGTTGTGCTTATGTATTGAATGATTTTCATATATTTATGAAGTGAGTTATTGTTTGTTTAATTATTCTTGTTCTTTAATATTTCCAAAGGGATTAGCTTACCCTAGGACTCGCCCATTAACTCCTAACTAATTTTGGAAAAGATGATTTTGGGTTGGGAAAGATTAATTAACAAGAACTTGAGGATTTAACCCTCATTTTATAGATTCTACCTAGGGATAGGATTGAACTACTTGTAGCCAAACCGGAAGTGCTTAATCTCTTAATTGGGTTAGGAATAATTCATTTAGGAAGTATTGTTAGTCTTTGGGAAAATCTAATTAAGAAATATTATCCGTGGCTAATTAACATAAGTCACTCATATTTGTAAAATCGTGAAATACATTGGATCGTTACTTGAGTGTAATACCCGATGCATTCATTCTTGTTGCCATTGATCATTTTACTCGCTTTCTAGATTAGTTTATATTTTCGCATTTAGCTATAAACAATTATCAAAACCCAAAATCTTATTTGTTTGGCATTGCGCGATAAGTGATAACTCTCTAGCATTCCTAATCGCCCTCATATTGTTCTCTGTGGGATTCAACCCCAACCTTCTTGGGTTACTATATTTGACAACGATTGCTTGCACTCTTTTAAGGTGTAAATTGAGCGTATCAACCAACAAGTCCCAAATCATTAAACGGACTTGATCGAGCCCACGGAGCACTCAAAACAACGCTAAAACTCAAAGTCACAACCCAAAACCCCTAAAACCATAACTTAAGAAACTTCAAATTCTTGATTTCTATAAACATGCGCCGGGCCGACCTATACAACTCGGAATGACATCATATTTTGCGGGAAAGTCATAAATGACATAACAGAACCATTGCCGGTCTTAGAATCACATTTGTACCTCGATAACATGAAATCACGTTCCAAACCAAATATCAAATTCTATGAAAATCCTCAAAACTTCATTAACTCTAAATTTCCCATTTGTGATCTGAAACCCGTCAAATCAAGTCCGTTCCTTACCAAATATCACAGATAACTTAAATAACACATATTGAACTTGTTCTGGGCTCCGGAACTATAATACGGGCCCCGCAACACAGGTTTCACACCGAGGTTCATTTTCAAGCCTTAATTATTTTCAGAAAACAATTTTCTTTAAAAATTCATTTCTCGGACTTGGGGGTCAAGTCCCATATTTCCCTACAGACCTTCCGGGACTTCCAGATCACGGGTCCGGGTCCTTTTACCAAAAATGTTGACCAAAGTCAACTTTATTCAATTAATTATCATAAATTCAACTCTTTATCAAGTTTCCACATAAAGGCTTCCCGGCTACGTGCCCGGGCTGCGCACGCACATTGAGGTGAGATTAATAGAGGCTTTCGGGGCCTTGGAACACAGTCATAATTAAGTTTACATAAGATGACCTTTTGGGTCATCACAGAAATAAGGTCCAAGTGGACCTTGAATAATCATCAACTAGCACCATCACATATTTATTACCACCTATGCTCAGAGTTCTCATTGGAATGCACAGATCCAGATGAACCAGTTCCAACATCCTGGTGGTACTGATCATTTTCTTACTTTTGAATGAGGATCTTACCTGCTCCCCCCTTACACATGCCTCACAAACTTTATCTTCCTTAAACTTAATGTTAGGGAGTCCCACCACTAAGTCCTTAGAGACTAATTTGTTAAGTTGATTTAGACTTGCGTGACCAAGTCGTTTGTGCCAAAGGAGGGGATCACTGTCCAAAACACTCAAGCAAGTGAGTTCATTTTCAGACAGTGTGGAAAAGTCTATGACATAGATATTATTCATTCTTTTTCCCTGCAAAACAATCTTGTCAGTAAGAAAGTTAATCACAAAACATTTTGTGGAAGTGAAAGCATCCAGGTTACCTCTGTCACACAATTGTGACACACTAATCAGGCTGTATTTCAGGCTATCTATCAAGTACACATGTTCGATGGAACGTGTGTCATCCTTACCGACTTTGCCAACCCCTATAATTTCACCTTTCTTACCATTTCCAAAGGAGACATTTCCTCATTGGAGGTTTTCAAGTGAAAGGAGTTGTTCCTTGTTCCCCGTCATATGCTTTGAGAAGCCACTATCCAAAAACAAAATTTGGCTGCTTCCTCTCACTTGTACCTCTGGTTCTTCATGTGATTCTTCATCAGATGCTCCAATTTCCATGAGCGCCTGATCTTCAGTCTCCCCATCTTCTGATTCCTCATCTGAACTTTCCCCCCAAGCAGCAACCATAGCCTTTGTTGTGGTTTTCTTGGGTTGGACCAGTTCCTTCTTCCTGTTCCTTCTTTCATATCTCTCCTTTTTCCATTTTACTTCCCACTAAGGACAATTTTTGATGAGATGGTCAGTCTTACCACATTTGTAGCATCCCTCGTTGGTTGGCCTTTCTGGAGCTTTTGCTTTGTTGTAGTTTCCTCCTCTAGAGATGCCCTTCTTCCTCATGAGAAAGTTTCTGAATTCTTTGGTAATCATGGCCATCTCATCTTCCTCCATATCTTCTCCCTTAGTGATTCTCAGTGCTAGACTCCTCTCCTTCTTTGGACCATCCATCTTCATTGTCTGCCTTCTTAGTTCATAGGCAGTAAGGTTTTAAATTAGCTCGTCCAATCTGAGGGTTGCAATATTTTTGGATTCTTGGATGGCAGTGATCTTGCTTTCCCAGGAAATTTGCAAAACCCTTGTCAGGATTGTTTCTATCCTATCTTCTTCAAGAATTACTCTACCAAGAGACTTAAGTTCATTTGTCAAGGTTGTGAACCTTGTGTACATCTCTTGGATTGTCTCACCTTCTTTCATAGTAAAGTTTTCATACTGAGAGTATAGTAGAGTACCTCTTGATCTTTTTACCTGAGGTGTTCCTTCATGGGCTACTTGCAAGGTATCCCAGATTTCTTTGGCAGTGGTGCAGCTTTGGATTCTGCTATACTCATCTGGACCTAGTCCACACACTAGCCACTTTTTGGCCTTTGCATTCTTCTCCCATTTCTTTAGATCCTCAGCAGTGCAGTCAACTCTAGTCTTTGGTACATCTACACTTTCAGCAGTCTTCTTTATGGTAGCTAGAGGACCATCAGTGACTATGTCCCAGAGTTCATAGTCTTCTCCAATGAAGTGGTCCTTCATCATGGTCTTCCACCAGGAGTAATACTGGTCGTTGAAGAGTGGTGGGCTTGCAATTGATTGACCCTCCCAGTTTCCAGGTGGTGCACTGATTTTGATCTTTTCCAAGGTGTTAACCTTTTCAAGGATAACCTGCTCTGATACCAATTGATGTTTTACAAGTCAATACCACACAAGAAGATAGATTAATTTGCGTGGTATCTAATTATTAGAGTGTTGTCTTAGTAGAAGAATCTGGTTCTTCTTGGTGCTCCAACTTCTACTGTTGTGGAATAATAAATGCAATAAAGTAAAAATACAGGGATTTTTACGTGGAAAACACCTGGCTCAAAATGTGAAAAAACCACGACCTACTCCTCAGTAGGATTTTCACAAACTCTTCACTACAACTCTGAGCCAAACAACATTTACAAAATAAATTCTTTTGTAAACCTAGGACTAACTCTAATCCCTTTCTAGCAACCTAGCCTCTAGCTAATTGCGACAAGCTTCAAGTTAATTCTAACTTGAACAGTGTGTAGCTATTACAATTGCTTCTAAGAAAGCTGATAAGATACAATATTAAAACACCTACTACAACAAACTAGACTTAATAAACAAACAGATGAAACTGGTTCTTCTAGCTGGTCTGTAGCCTTTGTATTGCATAGTAATTCTGCTTGCAAAATCTCTAGGAATTTTGCTTTCAGATCTTGATTCACTTCTGTACTTGTGCGTTAGAAATTCAAGCAGGAATACTTCAATTATTTATAGAGTCAGTCGTTGAGTTTGTGTTCAGTTCAGGTACAACTCTTCCTGGGTGAAAGAGTTCGTATTAAACTCAACTTCCTTTCTTTGTTACTTTTCTTGCTGATTTCAACTTCATCTTCTTATCAATTTGCAACCTTTTTGCATTAGGAGACATTCTCTTGGTTCATTGATATTTCACAAACATTTATCTCCTATGCATATACGGTTCATGTGCCCACGCGTCAGGTCAAGTCTGTGTGCTCTGATGGACCTGGTTCAACTGGTCAGACATTTGTCAATCTTCAAAACTATGCAGCGACTTGGGTCAACAAAGGCGCTTGTTGGGAGGCAACCCAACTTGTATATCTTGTTGGGAGGCAACCCAACCTGTATATCTTTTATTTATTTATTATTTTTGCAGAGTAGGGGAAGTCTGAGTACCCAAAGTTGAAGCTGAGGGGCATGTTTGAGCTTAAGTGTGGGGTCATCCCGCCTCTAAAGATTGAGAATCATGTCCGAGCTTGGCCCGAGAGGGTCTCAGGGAGTATTTCTCACCCTTGTTTTAATGTTTTTCTTTGTGATCATGCATCGAGGAATATGCATAACATAAGTATGGGGTGGGAAAACTACTTTCTAAAGTGAAGTGTAATTGTATAAAATTATTTTATTTATTTACTAAGAAATGAAAAACAAATATTGAAAAAACTCGGACTTTTCCCGACGATGGATCTGTTGTACAATTTTCTTGAGGGATAAATTCCGATTTTAAAAAAATACAAAAAGATTTTTTTTTTATTTTGTAGGATAGTTAGGTAGTATCCCTTGATTTTTCTTTGGGCACCGGTTCTTTTCCAAGGGTGTAGCTCGAACCGGGCACTTTAAATTTTTTTTAGAGTAGTTAGGAAGAAACTGAGTAACTTAGAAATACCTATTGACATGTTTGGTTCCAGCATATTAGGTTATGACATACATTCTGCTTTTCCTTGTATTTGGTTCGACATGTGAAGCCTGAGTAAAATTAAATAGCCTATTTTGTGATGTCTTAGCTCAGTTGTGTCACTTGTATGACACATAGTGTGATATTTCTTAATTCTATCAATTATGTGTGCTTGCTTGACTTGAGAGTTGAACAAAACCGTTGTGATTGAGTCATGTGCAATGTGTGAGTGAGGTCTAGTGATTTTCTATGCTATCATGTGTAGTCTAGAACTTGCCCCGTCTGTTAATCGAAGTGAAAGTGTAGGTTATGCTAATCTAGGAGATGCCGTAGGCATTTTCTTGCTTGATCATGGATGTGATGGTCACATAAAAATAAAAAAAAATCCGTTGCTAGCCCTTTGAGCCTATAGACCTTTTCTCTGGTACCCACATTACAAGATGTACCCCTATTTTGTTCTTAAATTGAGATTTTTGCACCTTTACCTCCTAAGGCACTTAGTCGCTAAAAGAAGTAAGGTGAGAAATTGAGGATTAGTTTTTGGGTTGAGCCATGGAGAGGCCCGTTGGTGCACTAATATTAAAATCAAAAGCCACTAGCCAGTGAACTTTCATGTATGGAGTGTGTGTAAAAAAAATATGGTTGTAAAAGAAAGAAGAGAAAAATGATAGTGAAAGTATGTAGAAAAGAGACACCTCTCCACTTCTTATTTAATTGTGCTAGTGGAAGTATAGAAGTGCTTAATTAAAAAAGGTCTATGTTGAACATGGGTTGTGGCAAGTGAATTGGTTGAGAAGAATATGTGTTGAATTGTGAATGTAGTGTATTAAAGTGCTTAGGAGGGTTAGTCACTATTCCCAAATATATCCTACCCGTCCCTTAGCCTACATTACAACCTTAAAAAGTCTTAATTGATCCTAGATTTGGCTAGCCTAAATTAGTAGAGATCTACACTATGGGCAAGCTTATGGTACGACCACAAGATGCATATGAATTCCTTGTGAGAGTAGTGAAATTTGTTCAATTGTGTGATGTCCTTAAATTATGCTTAAAAGCATATTTGAATGTGTAGACTAGTTATATTCACTCTTTTGTTTTTGGTGAGGGCACATGATCTAATGAACAGTTGGTAATGTTGTAAACATTTTTGTTGGGTAAGTGTGTGAATTGAGAGGGCTTAGTGGTTACAAGTTGACTCTTGAGGTTGGGTGGTTGCAAATAAGTTGTTGGTATGATTGATTAAATTGTTATACTTGGGCATGTTTAAAGAAGGGTAAGAATGTGAATTTTTTTATGTTCATGCTTGATTGCTGGTATGGATCATAGTCAAGGGGTAAAGTGTGTGATTGAAAAGTAAAATGCTCATTTTTAATGAACGTTTTACATGTTGAAGGGTAGTAGTTTGTCCCATTGCTCGAGGACGAGCAAGAGTCTACTACTACAAATAAGACCTTTAGCGGCAATAAGGCAATGGTCTCTAATAAATTTCTTAAGCTTAAATATTAGCGGCATATGACCATTAACCACTAAAAGATATCTTTTTACCGACAATAAAAAATAATAGTCACTAAAAATTACTAATTGAAATTAATCTTTTATTAGTTTAACTTTCCCTCCGCACAAAGAAGAGAAAATCTTTCCACCCAATTTTTTTGATACATTTTACGGTTCCCTCCCGAATTATAAAATAATAGAACAACCTCCCTAGTTGAATCGACTTCCAGTGCGCAACGCCCTAATCGACTTCCAAAAGTCCCCAACTAGTTGTTGCGTCAACGCCAGTGCAGCTTCCTCTGCGCAACGCCTTAATCGACTTCCAAAAAACCCTAATCGTTGCTGCGTCAACGCAGTGCAGCAACGCCGGTGCGATTTACAGTGTGTCAACGGCAGTTCCCATCTTCTTCCCAGGTAAATTCTCTTCTCTTCGATTTTACAATCGATTTACAGTAGACCAGTTCAAATTTATGTGCAGAGCATCAATGGCAGTGTTAACTTCTCTTCTTCCAATCGATTTACAATAAATCAGCTCTTTGCAATCGATTTACAGTAGATTTTGTATTGATGTTGGTCGATTGATTTACAGTAAATCAGTTCCTAACTCGTTGTTGAGTCAACAGCCTGTTGTAGTGCCCGTCCATCTTCTTCCCCTGTTAACTTCTCTTTTTCCCCTCTTAAATTAGTCACTTGCAATCAATTTACAATCGATTTTGGATTGATGTTTTTCGATTGATTTACAATAGATTCTGTGTAGTTTAATCTGGTAAAAGTCATGTTATATGGTTGTTCTTATTTGGATGTAGAAAATCATGATTTAGGAAGTTTGTTTCGGCCACTTATTTTTTATATCTAAATTTCTCGTATGTTATAAACCAATTTTTGGGAAAGAAACTCATATAGTTTTCGAGGCTAATGTTCTTTTACATGTGTAATGAAGACAAAGATGCATGCTATTTAGAAGAGGAAATGTGTTGTTTTTGACATAATCGTCTTGTCTTCAATGATTGCACAATGGTATCTCCTTCATTACCTGAGATAACCCATGCCATTCTGTTGCTATGATTTACAACATATTGGAAAACCACAGCAACATGTTGTAATTCAGCCCTAATGTAGATTTATGTTTACAGAGAAGCTGACATGACAAAAGAACGGATTCAAAAACTTTTGAGTGTGGGAGCCAATGTGGTCCTGACTTCAAAAGGGATTGACGACATGGCACTGAAGGCAAGTTGCTAAATTTAGTTTTTTCTTTTCATGGTTTACTGTCTCCTTCAAATGCTCTTTACTCTGTTGAGAATTAGTTCGTCTTAAGTACCTGTGAGCTCATACTTAAGCTTTCTTTGAAAGGGTAACAAAGGTCTAGTGGTTCTCTTTATCTTTCCTGACACGTTCTTGATAACTAGCACCCTCATTGAGTTGTTATCTTGCAAAAACCTTAGTAGGCGTTTGGACATAAGAATTGTAAAATTCCAAAAAAGGTGAAATTGATATTTGAAATTTAGAGTTGTTTGGACATAAAATTCAGTTTGGGTTGTTTTTGAAGTTTTGTGAGTGAAAATTTTGAAAAACAGTTTTTTGGAGTTTTTCAAAACTTCAAAAATTTCCAAAATGCATTTTCAAGTGAAAATTGGAAATTTTATGAACAAACGCTGATTTCAGGAAAAACGAAAAAAAATTGATGTCCAAACGGGCCCTTGGCTGCATTGAAATGTCGAATCACTGGTGGATTTTGCTATGATTCCAGTATCCTTGCAAACAATTGGCTCTTTAGGTGCCGATAATTTTTTTAGCTCTTTCTTTAATAACTTAGTTACCTTCTAAAAAAACTAAAATGGCAAAAAATATTTAGCTCTTGTTGTGGATGTATATGTGGCGGTCATGGTAGCATTTTTTTTAAATTTGTAGCTAGCAACATCCATATCCGGCCTTTACTTAACAATAACTTATCTCTGCAGAACAAATTCTATCTTGGCTACTTCTTTTTGTTTCTTGGAACTTCTGTCTAAAGTATGATGATTGGTGAAGCTTCTGATCTGGAAAAAAGTGTGATTGGGGAAGCCGGTGCAGTTAGGTCTAACTTCATGTTATTCTGTTTCAGTTTTTTGTGGAAGTCGGTGCCATTGCAGTTAGACATGTACGCAAAGAGGATTCGCGCCATGTTGCCAAGGCAACCGGCGCAACTGTGGTATGTTCACTAGACTGGTATGGGAATTTTTGCTTTTATTGGTTGTTTCCTGCTTTGCTCTCTTAGTGTTTCAAACTCCCAACCTCTTGGTTTAACGTGGAGTGCTCGTCCAACTGGAGAAACCTCACTTGTTAGTGTGTAAAACTACACCCCGCCTCTTATTGCTGTTACAAGTATTCTTAATCCTTCTACGAAGTTGTACTAAAATCGGACTGGAAAAAACTGTTCTAATTATTTGGTGATACCTAGTGTTAGTATGCACTTTTTCATGGTCATGTCGAAAAAGATTAAACTTGTGCAGAGAGTGATATCATGTAATCCACAATATGCTTTTCTTATGGTACGGTAATATACTATCAACATAGCTCCAAGAAAGTGCGGAGAAACATTTACAGCAGGATATCATAAGCATAGGTAGAGCCCCCCAAAAAAATAAAGACCATGTAATCACTAATCTGAGATAGAATTGCTTTATGGAATTCTATTATAGCGTTGATAATTAAGATGAGCAAGTGGAGTATCATATGCAGGACCAAAATGTTAGAAATTTCTAATTGAATGGAATTAGGATCAAGAAGAATGAATATAACCTACTTTTAGTGAGTTCTTACTTGGTTTACAATATTTGGAGTTAACTGTATTCCCATTGGGAGGACATCAAATCTCTTACCTTATGAAGGCAATATATGATAAGTTGTCTTCACTTTAAATAGCTGTTGGACCCCCCAGTAGGGGGTTGCGGAACCAAAGAGAAGAAATACTGTGAGTAGGATAGTGGCGATGATTTTGGGCATGTAACATCAACAATTACTGGTAATTACCATAATCATTTCTGTGAACATGGCATGGTGCTCATGTATTGCTGCTATACAGGTCTCAACATTTGCGGATATGGAAGGAGACGAAACTTTTGAACCATCACTTCTTGGACATGCTGATGAGGTAGTGGAGGAGCGGATTGCTGATGATGATGTGATTATGTTAAAAGGAACCAAAAACTCAAGTTCGGTAAGTAGTTGCACTGAAATTTGAGTTTATTTTAGATGTTCTGATTACCTGTTTGAATCTGCACAATAGTTTGAGGTTATTCTTGCAGTTTTTTTTGTGACTCTTATTGTGGCTCTTCTGATGTATCTTTTCTTTCCAAAATGAAGTTTGTGTTGAATCTCAAAGGTTATGAATATGGATTGACATGCTGCTTTATCAGGTTTCATTAATACTTAGAGGTGCAAATGACTTTATGTTTGATGAGATGGAGAGGGCCCTCCATGATGCTTTATGCATTGTGAAGAGAACACTTGAGTCAACAATGGTAAGTCCTTGCATCCACTAACTACCATTTCTGAAAGCAGTGGTCAGTGTTTACATTGATCCAAAATGTACAGATAACAGGTTATGCGAGGCGTGTCGAAATTTATAAGCTTGATGTAAGGAAGATTATTCTCTTATGCTTGTTATACTATGTTTAGAACTAGAATAAGTGTAGATTATGAGTTTAACTTCCTTATCCAAAAGAAAGGATATCATTTTAACATGTTTGATGAACTAATGTACTAGTGTCGTTACATGGTAGTGATTAGGGGTGTAACTCCATATTTAGAAATAGTTTAACAGTCTATGGTACTTCAATGATTCTGATTTTTTGCTGCTAGTTGTTGTACGTTGCTTGTGGATATCTTCCAGCACAATAATTTGACTTGGCCAAGGAGTAAATTTACTACCAATATTTCCATTTTCTCTTGGTTGTAGAAATAAGTAGTGAAATTATGTGGAAATATAAATGAACTTCCAATGAAGATTTTGTCTTTCTTGTGATTGAATTGCAGAAGGCTGAGCAGTTGCAGGTTGTTTGAATTGAATCCTTTATAGTTAACATTAAGATAGCTTTCTTTCTTTTGTCTTTCTTTATAGTTAACATTAACTTCCAACAAGTTGTTTGAATTGAATCCATCTGCATTTGTTTTCTTTGTTGTCAATTCTTTTGTCTAACAATGAAGACTAAGCTAAGTGGGGGAAGATTGGAATAGTGATATTTACCTGAATAAGCAGTGAGAGAGATACTCGATTGTAAATTGTGTATTGCAGAGGTTTTTGGTTGGTATGGAATTTTGAAGATGTTTTTTCCGCATTGTATTTTATCTTCTGATACAATTATTTTATAATTTCAGGTTTATAGTTTGATGCTCGGTAATTCAGTGGGTGGAAGATTTCATGATGATGAAAAATTGCGGAAATCGTTTGAAGACCTTCATTCGTCTGGATTAGTTATATTATGACATTAGCTATTTAGTTCAAACAATATAAGTTTAGTTATTGTGAAATCAATATTTTTGATTAGTACTTTCTTTTATTTGTTAAGATTTAATGAGATATATTATGTTTTTTTAATTAATATTAATATATTTTCTTATTTGGGTCATATATATTTTGGATAAATGTAGTAACTATTATTAATGGTGGCTACAACATTGCTATTACCTCTTGTGACTTTTAGCGCTAATTTAGTTAGATATACCAGCTATATATATGGACGATAAATGGGCAAATTAAGATGTTTTACAAGGGATATTGCAGCTGTTATAATTGCTGTAAAACAATTGCTGTTAAAAATATTAACTTTTAGCGGAAATTTAGTTAAACATATTAGCCACTAAAATAGTAGACTAAGATGTTTTCAGAAGGGATACTATGGCCATTTTAATTGCCATAAGATAATTGCCGTTAAAGATGCGAACTTGTAGCGGCAATTATTTTAAATTTAGCGGCTATAAAAATGGATGCTAAAGGAGTAGAATTAGCCATTATAATTGCCGCAAACAATTGCCATAAATATGTGAACTTTTAGCGGCAATTATTTTTAATTTAGCAGCTATACAAATGGTTGCTAAAACGGTATAATTAGTCGTTATGGATTAGATTTAGTTGCCATTATAATTGCCGCAAACAATTGCCGCTAAAGATAATAATCTTTAGCGGCAATAAACCATACCTTTTACCAGCTTTTGTGGCAATAGCCGCTAAAGGCTTTAGCGACCCCAACATCAACGGCCAAACACTAATGGCCGGTAAAACATATAGCGGCCATTGTTATTGCCATTAAATCTGTTTTATATTGCCGCTAAAGCCCATTTTTGTTGTAGTGGTCTAAGTGTGGGGTGTTGATGTTTAGCTTAAATATATTTTTGTGTATATCGCCTCATATTTTACTTTTGTTTCATGAGTTTTAGATGTTAAATGTGATGATTGACATTAATTTGAAGTATTTTTATGTGTAGGAATGATCCGGGATCAATTGGGGGCGAAACGCGCGAAATTAGAGCCAAAACGGACGAAACCGGGAAAATTGCGAAATTGGTGCCATAGGCAGCGCCCAGCACCACCTGTGGCGCTGTGGGCATTACCTAAATTAGGAGTAGCGCCCTGGTGGCCGTCTGGCATTACCCAGGGCGCCGGTGACGGGATTTTCTCCTATTTTGTCGGGGACACAGTTATTTCGGCCCTAGACCTACCCAACACGTATAAAAGCAAGTCTAAGCTTATTTTTGAGGGATTGGACGCCATTTGGGAGGAAAAACACACACGGAATTGTTAGGAAGCGAAGGATTCTTAGTTTTCTTCATCTTTTTCTAGTATTTACAATTAATTCAACACTTATGCAATTGTTTGATTTTAGCATGAGTGGCTAAACACCCATTGTTCTGGGGTTGTGATTAGCCATGAATATTGTTGTTCGACGTTAGCTTAACCTTGATTTTAATTCACTCAAGATATGGTTGTTTCTTCAATTCTGTGTTTAATTGCTTAATTGTCTGGCCAGCAGTTAGGTTCTATATACTATCTATTATATGCTTGGGAAAGCCGTGTATAGATTAGAGAAGAATTGAAGAGAGCACGATCTTAACCCTTCAGGGGAGAGGATTTGTGGTTAGGATAGGAATATACCTAGTCACCGTTCTTAATTAGATATCGTAATCTTAATGCGTTCTGATATATTAATTTCATAGGAATATAGGCGTGAATCTATTGAGAATAAGCGAGTAGTGCTTCGGGAGAAGGCTATGAGAGCAATTATCGATTAATTAGAAACTGTGAGTGAATTATATGAAAGGGAGAGTTAATTAGAACACAATACGAATGGTGAATCGATCACAACCTTGGAATATTTGTCTCTATTGAATACACAACAATAAACTCGTTACTTGATACTTAGTTATTACTTAGAATAGTAGTATAGCATAGTTACATTATTGGATTTTTATTTTGGCTGGATTGAATAACAATTATAGTGAATTAGTAAGCAGTTTACACAACTCTCTATGGGTTCGACACTCGATTTATCATTATATTACTTGTATGACCACGTATACTTGCGTGTGCATTTGGGAGCAACACATAACTACATGCTCTGCATCATATTCCACTCGTGTGCAATTAATATCATAGCGGCACTTGATGATTGTTCGCGCTCTTCCTATATTGCCCTTTTAAATTTGAAAAGGCTTATTTGCGGTAAAACTAGTCGATCAGCGGTGTAGTCGACGGTTCCGTGCCTTTTCCCACTCAAGTTGTCCGCTTGAGGGTACCAGTCTAGACTTCTATAGAAAACCCTACTTTGATGTTCATTGTGCATGAATCATGCCCAAACCTAGCATGTGTTAGTATATTGTCCGCATAATAATCCTCTAAGGAAAGCCTTGTCCAAAGCCCATCGGGATTTCCATAATCCCAACGGGCACGATCATGATATGTGCATTATTTAGAGAAAACGTGCCGATATGCTAATCATTAATGTGTAAGTAGTCAAACTCGGAGGGGGAAAGGGCTAACTTTTTTTATTTTGTAGAAAATGAGACACGAAGTCCCCATGTTCGGCGTGGTCCGAAGTATCCCACCTTTATTTCTAGACTGGTGGGAAAATCTCTCGCCAAGTGACAAAAATCACGTGAAAAGAGTCCTAAAAATTTTACCTTTCTTGCTAGACATTCAGCCAAACAAAGTACTGATCGAGGCTTCTACCATGTTCTGGGATGAAAAGAGGGCCGTTTTTCATTTCGGCAATGTAGAGATGACTCCCCTTCTAGAGGAAATAGGAGGTTTTACTGGGCTACCGTGGGACAACCCTGGTCTGTTTGTATCGGAAAATCACACTCCTAGGGGGTTTCTTAAAATTATAGGTCTTTGAAAGAATGACGAGTTAGTAATCCTGAAGAAGTCCTACATACCTCTCGACTTCCTTTACGAGCGTTATGGGCACAACACATCCTACCGTATTTTTCATGATGAGTTTGCCATCACTTCCCTAGGTTGGACTCATTGTCGGGTTTTGTGTTCATCGTCTATTTTTTGGGTATGATAGTATTTCCAATCCAAGGAGACAGGATTCACACTCGTTTGGCTATGGTAACGAAGACTTTAATGGAAGGTATTGAGGGAAAAACTTACACTGTAGTCCCAATGATCGTAGCACAAATATATTGAACCTTGGACCGCTACAAGAAGGGATTCAAATATTTTGAGTGTTGCAATTTATTGCTGTAGATATGGTTGTTGGAGCATCTTCAGAGAGGACAGTGCCATCAGGAATTTCCACGAAGACAATGACCACATAGCTTTCCACCATCGGAAAAGAATGACTTTCATCCCAGGCAGGTTCGCACAACCAGAAAACGATGTGGATTGGGTACGCTTTTTCAGCAATCTGACTGATGACAAGGTCCATTGGATGTTCGAATGGTTCCCTACTAGAGAATTCATCATCAGGTCTAGGGATGTCCCGCATTTACTGTTGATCGGGTTGAGGGGTATATATCCTTATGTTCCTATCAGATTCATGAGACAGGCTGGGAGAAAACAAGTCATACCGCGAGTCTCCAAGATGAGTCATTACAAAGCAGATTTTCAAGGTGAAGCCATTGCATACAAGTGTGAGGCCCAACACATGTGGCATCTGAAGATTATTGTGGAGAAGGATACCATTGAGCGAGATCGGTACCACGCCGGTCATGTGTATTTCTACCTATCATGGTTGGATGATGACATAGCAGGAAAAGTTGATCCAGGGGTCGATCGAGGAAACAGGGTCATAGATGAAGCTGCCGAAGCACAGGGAAAATACAAGAGGTTGCGCAAAAGAATCCTTGAGTCCGAAGACAGGCATTTGAACAACACAAGGTAGACACGGAGTCAATCAACCAATGGAGGGAAATTTCTACCAAGTCAACGGAGAGGTTGGAATACTTAGAGCAGGGTCTGATGGAACTTGAGGGGAAAATAAAGAAAAAGGATCGTGGACTGTCAGAATGCAGAGGGCAATGAAGGAGGACACCTAGCAAGGGCGTATCTGCTGCTGGACATGTGCGACCTGGGGAATTTGATCGATGGGACCAAGAAGGCCAAGCTTGGAGAGGGTCCCTCCGGGACCAAGTAGATTAGAGTTATTGTTTACTCGTTTTTCTAGAGTCGTTTTAGAAATTGATTGCAATAAGGTAAATGCTATTAGAAACTTATTTAATTATTTTTATTTTAGAGGTTTGACTTATTTATTACATTAAGTAAATGAGGCAATTATCGGCATTAAGTTTCTCCAAATCTACGTGTCGCTAGGCTTACCTCAGGCACAATGAGGTCCCCAAAACTAGGACGCGAATTTATGATACATGTTGCAAATATCTTTTCCAAAATTCCCAACTAACTTGTTTACCTTTTTGTTTTTCTTTGATTACTCCCATCCCCTAAGGTTGGTTCGTGCATACTGGCATCATCAACATATCATACCAGATCCAGAGGTCCTCCACCTCCTCCTCCTCGAAGTGATCCTAAAAGTAATGGAAAGGCTAAGATGGATGATATGAGTGTTATCAGTAAAGATAACGATGCCCATGTAGAGAATGTTGAAACTTCAGACGGTCGGAGCACTACGGGGCATAATGATTTGGTTCTACGACTGGAGCAGAAAATACTGGAATTGCAAGGGGAACTTGAGCAGGCCCGCAACTTGGAAAACCTTTCCTTAACCTTAAATGTCCCGGATATTAACCAGCAAAATGCCCAGAACCCAGCGCCTCCTCAAAATACACCAAACCAACATCCATAAAATCCTCCCGCACCTCATCAAAATCCTAACCCTCCACCAGTATCAACTCCTCCTCAACACCAACATCTTCCAACTTAGTATCTGCAAACCACTACCTACCATACTTCTCAAAATACACCACAACCTACCCTTGATCCCCAGAACTCAACCAATGATCACCACTACACTCAAACCCCCGGTATCCACCAAAACAACCCCATATACGTAGAAACCTTACCTCACCCCACTCAACAAACCCCATACACACCAGAATCCGCCGAGAAGGACCTGCTCATCAAGAATATGGTAAAGGAACTTAAGAAGCTCACAGGCCAAGTCCAGGGTGTCGAAGGAGGAAAAGGCATCGAGGGTTTGAATTATGAAGATCTCTGTATTCAGTCAGATGTAGAACTGCCGAAGGGATACAAACCTCCTAAGTTTGATATATTTGACGGAACAGGTGACCCAAAGGTCCATCTAAGAACATACGGTGACAAGCTTGTAGGAGTTGGGAAAATGAGAGGATTCGCATGAAGTTGTTCATGAGAAGTCTCACTAGAGATGCCTTATCTTGGTACATCAGTAAAAATCCCAAGAAGTGGGTTAGCTAGGTAAGCATGGCATCAGACTTCATGGATTGATTCAAGTCTAATACGGAGAATGCACCGGACGTCTTCTACATATAGAACCTCAAGAAGAAACCAACAGAGACTTTTCGCGAGTATGTCACTCGGTGGAGATTAGAGGCTGAAAAAGTAAGGCTGGCATTATAAGTAGAACAGATGAAAAAATTCTTTGTCCAGGCCCAGGATCCACAATACTACGAAAGTTTAATGGTTATCGAGAATCACAAATTCTCTGACATCATCAAGCTAGGGGAAAGGATTGAAGAAGGGATCAAGAGCGGGATGGTAACCAATTTTGAGGCATTGCAAGCTACAAACAAAGCATTGTAGTCAGGGGGCATATCAAAGAAGAAAGAAGTAGGGGCCATGATGATAGCCCAAGGTCCAAAATCTCCTCTTACGTACCAAACACCTCCACCCACATATAAACCTTCACCTCCCAGATATACACAACCTGCCATTACCTACCACACTTATAACACCCAGTCATAATATTATCACTCACCGCCAGCCCGCCAAATCTATTAGGAACCCATACCAAATTTTGACTGCAGGCCACCCAGATAATACACCCATATTGATGAACCCATCGATCAATTATACGAAAGATTGAAAGTTGCTGGATATGTTACCCCTATTCACGTTGTTGCCATGGAAAACTCCTCTCAATGGGTCAATCCAAACAAAAAATGTGCCTACCACTCCGGCATGAAAGGGCATACCATCGATGAATGTCGCACTTTGAAAGACAAGATTCAGACATTAATTGATACCAAGGTCATACAAGAAAAGGAGGTTGCACCTAACGTCCGCAACAATCCTCTCCCGGATCATAGGGGCGAAGGAGTAAATGTAATAGAGACTGATGAAGAATGGGACCCCGAAGGGTCGATTGGAATTTTTTTAGAATGGATGATCCCAAGAAACCTAAAGTCACTCTCACTCCTATTGTGGTACAGGCACATCCACCAGTTGAATTTGAGGTAGCCACATCAACTCCGTTCAAAATTGAAGTAACAACACCTGCAGCTGCACCTGCTCCATGTGAAGTAGAAGCAACCACACCCTTCACTGTAGTGGTAGCATCCACACCGCCTTTTAAATCCAATATAGTACCCTAGGACTATGTTGTAGAAGCCATGAGGAAAGGAAGAACAAAAATGGAAGAATCTGGTAGGGCACAAGGGATGACCAGGATTGGTAGAATTTATACACCTGAGAATTTGGGAGGAACGAGTTGAGAAGCTGCTGCCAAACAACCCATCATTGAAACTAACCTGGATGATCTTTAGAGAAAGGTGCAAGCGAGGGAATATTCTATGATAGACCATTTGAACAAAAATCCTACTCAAATATCCATCCTATCATTACTGCAGACTTCTGAGGCACATAGGAATGCCTTGATGAAGGTATTGAATGAACCTTACGTGCCTAACAATATCATCAGTGGAGAGATGGCTAACATGGTAGAGCAAGTAATGGAGAGCAATAAGATCACCTTTCATGAAGACGAATTGCTACCAGAGGTATTAAGCCACAACAGGGCGTTGGACATCACGATACAATGCGAGGATAAATTAATTGCCAGGGTTTTGATAGACGGAGGGTCCACTGGCAACTTCGAAAAGGTTGGGTAAAGGTTTGCATGAAATATGAGCAGGGACTATGAATATGAACGTGTTCGATGGGTCTCAAAGGGCCACGATTGGGGAAACCAATCTATGCTTGCAGATGGGTTCGACCTGGTTCGATGTTGAATTTCAAGTGCTAGACATATCCGCCTCATACAATCTACTGTTGGGACGACCTTCGATACATGCTGCCGGGGCCGTGGATTCTACTTTACACAAGGCTGTAAAGTTCGAATGGAATCATCAGGAAGTGACCATTCATGGAGATATGAGTAATCCCATTTATACTAACCAAACTGTTCCGGTCGTGGAAAACAGAAGGAAGTTAGGTGGGGAGACTTATCATTGCATCGAGCGCGTCATCGCAATCGAGAAAGACAAGTGGTGGAGCAGCAAAATAGAAATCATACTAGCATGGTCAGGGTATGAGCCTGGTAAAGGGCTCGGGAAGAACCTCCAATGCATTACAAAACTGATACAGCCAAAGCGTCACGACACAACCTTTGGGCTTGGATATCAGTATACCTGGCAGGAATATGACGATTGGTCGTCGCCATGGCGTGGTCCTTATTACCCTCTTGAGCATCCGCTACCACATTTGAGCTAATCCTTTCATTAGGCTGACATGATGTGGGGATCTAAAGAAGATGAAGTCCTAGCTGGTTTAAGGAATTTGTTCATGGAGGAAGAAGACACGGATTGCAGTGTGATAGTTTAAGAGGAGGAGAAAGAAGGCCTCGTCAGCCAGACAGTGGCGAAGGGAGTTGTTCTCAGAAACTGGATCTCCACACTATCTTGGGCCAAACGAGTCTCGGGGTATCATGGCTACTAGTGTCATTTAGTTTGAAAACAATTCTTTTTGAACATTTTTTTTTAAAACAATTTTCTTTCCTTTCAGTATTTTGCTTTGGAAAACATTGTTTGAAGTCAATAAAAATTGCTTTGTTTGACATTTCAACATTTATCAACAACTTGAGAATTTTGAGAACACACTAAGTCCAACTTGGACGAGACTGAGGTAGTCAACTTGGGAGATTCTTAAACTGTCAAAGAAACTCGCATAAGCATTCACTTGTCACCATCAGAGAAGGAAGAGTACACTCATTTCCTGAGAGAGTATGAGGACATTTTTGCATGGTCGTATGAAGATATGACCGGGTTGAGCACATCCATGTGGCTCACAAGTTACCTACCAATCCAATGTTTCCACCAGTAAAGAAGAAACTCAGAAAGTTCAAACTAGACATGAGTCTGAAAATCAAGGAAGAAGTCACCAAACAAATCAAAGATAAGGTCCTCAAGGTAGTTGATTATCCAACTTGGTTGGCCAACATCGTGTCGCTTCCGAAGAAAGACAGAAAAGTCAGGGTATGCGTCGACTATCGGGATTTAAACAGAGCAAGTCCCAAAGATGATTTTCCACTACCAAATATACACATATTGATCGACAATTGCGCCAAGAATGAGCTCCAGTCCTTTGTTGATTGCTTCATGGGCTATCATCTTATTTGGATGGACGAAGAAGATGCAGAAAAGACAGACTTCATTGCACCATGGGAAGTATAGTGCTATAAATGATTCCATTCGGTCTGAAGAATGTTGGGGCCACCCACATGAGGGCCATGGCAACCATTTTCCATGACATGATACACAAGGAGATAGAAGTATATGTGGACGACGTCATCATCAAATCCAAGAAGGCCACAGATCACATAGCAGATTTGAGAAAGTTCTTTGACTGGTTGCGGAAGTACAATTTGAAGCGTAACCCTGCAAAGTGTGCCTTTGGAGTTCCTGCTGGAATATTTTTAGGGTTTATTGTCAGCCACCGAGGAATTGAGTTGGTCCTATCAAAGGTCAAAGTTATCCAGGATTTACCACCACCAAAGAGTAAGAAGGATGTGATGAGTTTCTTGGGATGTCCCAACTATATCATCCGCTTCATAGCACAATTAATTGTGATATGTGAGCCGATTTTCAAAATGCTGAAGAAAGATGTCGCAACCAGCTAGACTGAAGACTGTCAGAAGGCTTTTGACAAAATCAAGGAATACTTGTCCACACCACCAGTCCTAGTCCCGCCAGAACTGGGTAGACCATTACTACTCTACCTTTCCATATTAGATGGGGCTTTCGGTTGTGTCTTAGGGAAACATGACGAGACAGGGAGAAAAGAGCAGGCCATATATTCACTAGCAAGAAGTTCATGCCTTACGAAGCACAGTACCCCCTACTGGAACGCACTTGTTGTGCTCTGTCATGGATAGCCCAAAAATTGAGGCACTACTTATGTGATTATAACACATATCTCATATCGAGAATGGATCCTCCGAAGTACATCTTTCATAATCCTATGCCTACATGGAAGCTAGCCAAATGGAAAATATTGTTGAGTGAGTTTGATATCATCTATGTATCTCAGAAGGTAGTCAAGGGGAAAGCATTAGCATATCATCTTGCAGAAAATCCTGTAGGAGGAGAATACGAACCACTAAAAACGTATTTTCCTGATGAAGAAGGGTCATTCGTAGGAGAAGATATTACTGAAGCCTAGGACGGTTGGAGAATGTTTTTAGACGAAGTTGAAAATTTCAAAGGAGTCGGTATCAGAGCCGTTTTGTTGTCAGAAACTGGTCAACACTACAGGTGTCTGCAAAACTCAGGTTTCCGTGCACTAACAATATGGCGGAATGTGAAGCCTGCATATTAGGGCTCAATTTTGCTGTCGACATGAATATTTAAGTATTGTTGGTAATTGGTGATTCGGACTTTCTGGTCCACCAGGTACATGGGGAGTGGGCTACGAGGAACACCAAAATACTGCCATATCTATATCATGTGCAAGAGTTAATGAAGAGGTTCACAAATATAGAGTTCAGACATGTCCCTGGAATCCAGAATGAATTCGCAGATGCACTGGCCACTTTGTCCTCCATAATACAACACCTGGACAAGAATTTAACCGATCCCATTGCGGTGAGAATCCATAAGCACCTATCTTGTTATGCACATGTCGAAGAAGAAATAGATGGAAATCCATGGTTCCACGATGTCATAGAGTATTTGGAAAAAGGATAATATCCAGAACATGCAAACCACACTTAGAAATGCACACTTTGGAGGTTGTCCAACCATTTCTTCCAAAGCCGAGGAATTCTATATAGAAGAACTCCTGATCTAGAGCTATTATGGTGTGTTGGCGCCAAAGAATCCTCCAGATTGCTTGAAGAGATACATGTCGGAACCTGCGACCTACACATGAATGGTTTCTTCCTAGCGAAGAACATACTCAGAGGTGGATACTTTTGGATAACTTTGGAAACAGACTGCATCCGGTATGTCAAGAAATGTCATCAATGCCACATACACGCAGATATGATACGGGTACCGCCAAATGAACTCAATGCAACAAGCACACCTTGGCCTTTTGCTTCCTGGGGAATGGATGTCATGGGTCCAATCGAGCCTACCACTTCAAACAGGCACAGGTCCATTGTAGTGGCCATCGAATATTTCACAAAATGGGTTGAAGCTGCATCTTACTAAGTTGTAACCAAGAAAGTCATCGTATATTTTGTCAGGGATTGTATTGTTTGCCGATTCGGGGTTCCAGAATCCATCATCACTGACAATACCGCCAATCTCAACAGTGATTTGATGAAAGCCATGTGTGAAACCTTCAAAATCAAGCACAAAAACTCCACAGCATATCGACCCTAGATGAATGGAGCCGTGGAGGACGCCAACAAAATTATCAAGAAAATATTGAGAAAGATGGTAGAAAATCACAAGTAGTGGCAAGAGAAATTACCATTTGCCTTATTGGGATATCGTACCACAGTATGCACATAAACCGGGGAACTCCTTACCTATTGGTCTATGGTACTGAAGTCGGCATCCCCGCCGAGGTAGAAATTCCTTCTTTGACAAGAAGCTGAACTCAGTGATGTAGAATGGATAAAAAGTTGTGATGAGCAATTAGCCCTCATAGATGGGAAAAAGAATGAATGCGGTATGCCATGTTTAACTCTATCAAAATAGAATGTCCAGAGATTTCAACAAAAGGGTCAAACCTAGAAAGTTCACACTGATGGCAGCTGGTGCTAAAACAGATCTTTCCACATCAATATGAAGCAAAGGAGAAATTCTCACCCAACTGGAAAGGGCCTTATATGGATCATAGGATACTAACAGGAGGAGCACTCGTACTTGCAAAAATGGATGGAGAAATTTGGAAAAAATCCTATCAACTCAGATCCAGTCAAAAGATATTATGTGTAAAATGTTCGCATTTCTTCATATGATGTAATTGAACTACGCTTGACCTGATTCCCGTTTAAGAGGGGATACGTAAGCAGTCATGTGGGTTCGGTCATAATTCAATAAAAAATTTATTTTCCCCATAATCTGAAACTGGGGCAGAATTTTGAGGACTCTCAAAATTCTGAAGCAAGTTCAGTCAACGACACCGTACGCGGAATAGCAAGAAGTTTTTCTAGATAACCGGGGAAGAATTTTGAGGAGGACCCTCAAAATTCTATGTCAGGAAGGTGGAAATGTCTCTAACAATGTCACAGTTACTGGTTCATCTAATCGATTTTTAAATCTCATATTAATGTGTTTTTGAATAACTAGGCATAAGTATTTTTCGAAAACTTTATTTGTAGCCCAATGCTACCCATGGTTACTCGAACAAGACTATAATGCGGAGTAGAGAAAAGCAAGCAGACAAAGGCACGAACCAACCTCCCCCGCGAAACTCACAGTTTTTCTTTGGATGCAGGAACAAGGAATAGCTGCAAGTACGTGCGCACCTTACAATCATTATCTTCATAACAATTGAACTACCAAGCGCAGATATATCTCTAGCTAAGAAATATTCTGCTCCTACTTGCTATTTGTCCATTGTATGAGACTAAGCATTGTCTCCAATCTAGCATGAGGCTAAGCCCTGCCTCCTTATTTGCATAAGGCTAAGCATTGCCTTCTCCATGAGACTAAGCATTGTATCCAATCTTGCATGAGGCTAAGCCCTGCCTCCTTATTTTTATAAGGCTAAGCATTGCCTTCTCCAATTGCATGAGACTAAGCATTGTCGTCAATCTTGCATGAGGCTAAGCCCTGCCTCCTTATTTTCATAAGGCTAAGCATTGCCTTCTCCTTCTCCATGAGACTAAGAATTGTCTCCAATATTTCATGAGGCTAAGCATTGCCTCCTTATTTGCATAAGGCTAAGCATTGCCTTCTCCATGAGACTAAGCACTGTCTCCAATCTTGCATGAGGATAAGCCCTGCCTTCTTATTTGCATAAGGCTAAGCATTGCCTTCTCCATTTGCATGAGACTAAGCACTGTCTCCAATCTTTCATAAGGCTAAGCCATGCCTCCTTATTTGCATAAGGCTAAGCATTTCCTTCTCCATGAGACTAAACACTGTCTCCAATTTTGCATGAGGCTAAGCCCTGTCTCCTTATTTGCATAAGGCTAAGCATTGCCTTCTCCATTTGCATGAGACTAAGCATTGTCTCAAGTCTTGCATGAGGCCAAGCCCTGCCTCCTTATTTGCATGAGGCTAAGCTCTGCCTTCGCAGCATGAGACTAAGCAATGTCTCTCCCGTAAGACCACAAAATGTTACTCTATCCCAAGCCTTGCATCATTCTCTTCTCTCGGGGCTAAGCTCTGCTCCCAAATCTACACAAGACTAAGCTATGTCTTGTTTTATCTCAAGCATAATGCCTTTGCATATCATGGGTTGATATATAGCCAATTTTTCCAAAGGCATCATAGTCCGAAGGCATCATCCTCAAAGTCGGAAGGCACCATGCCATGGCCCGAGGATCTCTTAATCTTGCACATAATTATTCAAAGGCATCATTGTCCCGAGGCACCATCTTCATAGCTCGAGAACATCATTTCATGGCTTGCGAATCCTTTACCGCACAATTCATGGCCCGGGATGTCCTGGTCTAAGGGCGTCATCCTCACTGTCCAAAGACAATCTCCGTTGTCCGAAGGGAATTTGCATCATGTTTGAAATTATGCAATAATCTATATGCATGCATTTTGTTTTGATTTTGCAGGTGATCCGGTGAGTAACCGTTATCTTAACGGGAGCAATCTTCGCTTCAGTTTCAATTTAACGTTCATATCCTTCAATTATTTCAAATTTAACCGATCATCGTCCGTCGCCCATTATATCTGATATCTACTAAAGTATCCATAACCATTCTCAATCCCGATTTGTCCTATCCATAATATTTTGTCCGTTATTACAACAACTTCATCGATTTGTTCCACAATTTGATCCAGAACTACACATGGCCTGATTCCTGCAAAACAAGGGATATGTAGGTAGCTCAGAAACTAGAGTTCGGCCAATATTTTTTCAAATCACTCCATTCGATCAAAATCGGTTATCATTTCTTTACCCAACAACTCTTTCATCCTTCCCGGGCAAAGAGGGGCAGTTGATGATATCTAATTTTTCCCTCATATTTTATATATATATATATATATATATATATATATACTTTCAAAATAGTGCATATGCACCATCACTTGATTTACAAACATATACAAGCATTTTTTATAATTTTTTATAATTTTTAAAGGCTTTAAATCAATTATTCCTACATTGCTTATTATATAGATACTCATTAATTATCTCACAAATTATTTTATGATGATTTTATTATCTAATTTCACCATTTACACCCATATTAGGTTTTAAATATTTTTAACATATTTGTCTTAATTACATTTGCATTTTAAAGGCTAAAATTGCACATTTGCAATAATACCCTATATGTATTTATAACTACTTTATTTATTCCAAAATAAACTTTTTATACTTTTATAATGTTAGATAATAGTTTGTATTTGTTTTTATGCACAAATGATATTTTATTTATTTATTTATTATTTTTACAAATTTTTTATTAATTAAATTTGGGTATTTAAAAACTAGACTCAATTTGTAACCAATTTCAGACCTAATACCCAGCCCAATACCCTATACACTAGCCCAATAATACCCAGCCCAAACCAATTACCCTTACCCATTTTATTACCCGACCCAGAACCCCTTAAATCGTGGCTAACGTTACACCTACCCATCTAATTAACCAACCCCCAACTTAACCCTAATCATTCTCATCGGCCCGCCGCCCCTAAACTCTCTCATCTCCCCTTCGAACCCTAAAGCCGTTGTCTCACCCAAATACCCCAAGAATCCCTGTTCTAATGATATTCTTCCATTACTCCCTTACCATTCTAGGGTTCTTCCCTTATTTGGTGTATGATTCTGGAATAACTTAGGCACTTGCCTAAATATGGCAAGTACCCCGATTTGGTTCCGTCCAAATCTGTGTTTACCCTTTTTGAATATGGACATTCTCAAGTCCATGTACGTTATTTGTAATGATTTTCTCATATCTCTCTTGATTCGCTAAGCCCTAAAAGTTAGGGTTTTAGATCCTCTCATATTTGAACCAAATCTTGTTCAAACTCTGTCTTTTTAACATTTTTCTTCGTTTATATTTACTCTATTATTTATGGATCTGTTGATTTTTTGCCGATTTTGTGATTTATTTAACCTAGGGTTTCAAACCCTTTTACTTGAACTAAAACTGATTCGATTATAAGTTTCCTTTTTATAAGTTCCTATATATGTTTATTTGGTGCGAATCTGTGTTCTTCTCTTTTATTCGAGCTGATTTGGTGTTTTACCCAAAACTAGCATTTCAGATCTTTCTAGATCTAACATGGTTTTCGATTCTTTAATTATTTATTCTCTTATATTGTTGTCTATGTGTCTCTATGCATCTTATTATAACTCTCTTTGTTACTTTTGTCGATTCTTAGTTGCCCTAAATTTTGGGTTTATGATTCTTCAAAATCAAACCAAATCTGTTCGATTCTTTAATTATGTGGTTAAAGTCTCTGTCTATATGTCTATATGCATCTCTTTACTTGTTATTTTTGTCGATTGCGTATGTTTTACCTAAATTCAGTGCTATTTAAACCCCTCTCCCATCCCCCTTTAAACGGACTGAGAGTTCAAAATAATCTCACTACCATAAACAAACTTTACACTGTTATTCTATAGCTATAATTCTATGCTTTGATTCCTGGCCGGCTTGAAACTAAGGCCATAAATCCTCTATTGTTTGCTTTTGTTGGTGACAATTGCTACATAGTTAGATTCCTTTTATGTTTCATCTTAACTAGTGAGTTATTGAATCTTTTACTACTTTATTACTCGTTTAATGTGTTACTGTTATTAGACTAGTTATTTTCTGTATTCAAGACATGTTGAACTCAATGAATTAATTAGTGAAATCTGCCAAACTATGTGTAACTTAGGACTATCTTTTAGCATTAAGCATGCTTTGATACTTTTCCCTAAAACTAGTTAATCATGTATGCCTTAGCAGATTCATTAGCTTGTTGTTAAATCTCTCACCATGTTACTTATCTGGTTCTGTGCACACCATGTTATGATACCTTAGTTAAATTGTTTAACCAATTCTTATAACTAATTAATGTTTTCCTGACTTACTGTTGATCAATGAGCTTCCTTTTTGTGACTTAGCCTGATCTGAAGTCTTTGTTATCTCTGTGAAGCATGTTTATGGACGGACCCTTATTAGCTTACGACTTTGTTAACTCTCAAAACTTTATCATGTTTGCTTAGTTTCAAAATGTGTTTGTTTTTGTTCTATGTGTGATTCTGTCCCTAAATGTACTTCCCAATCCTATCCTGCTCTCTTGAATTCTCACTATTTTCTCGTCGACAGCCAAAGCAATTTAAGTATTGTCCCATGTCCTTCCTGGTGTGAGCACTGCTCAGGGTTCATATGAGACCCTCGTGAACTCTCACACACTAGGATTTGGTCCATAATTTTCCTTGAACTGTTCTGATCATTCTTCTCTAGTGTGAGCACTGCCCGGAGTTCTTGAAGCCCTCGGGAACTCTGACACGCTAGATATTTGGGCTTTATATGTTTATACTTGAGATATGGGTGAATCATTCACTGTTGGCCACTGTGTATCAGTGAAAATGGGATTTTGAAGTTATTGTGAGTTGAAGGCATGGCCTGTCCAAGTGTATTTGGGCCTGCTGCAGGCTTCCTATAGCTTATATACTTTGTAATTCATTCATTCGATTCTGGTCTGTAATAAGTATTTATAATAAAAATTGGGGCAATAATAGATTGGGAAAATAGGCTTATTTTTTATATGTGCATGAAATGGGTAGATAACCTGCCTATAGTTGTTTACTTTATGCTATTGTATGTTAGATAACCTGCCTATAGGCTTTACTTTATTCAAAAACATTATGCTATTGTATGTTAAAACACTTGCCTATAGGTGCTTACTTTATGCTATTGTATGTTAGAAAACTTGCCTATAGGTTCTTACTTTATGCTATTGTATGTTAGATAACCTGCCTATAGGCTTTACTTTATTCAAAAAACATTCTGTTATTGTATGTTAGAAAACTTGCCTAGATGTTTACTTTGTTTTCTATTGCGTGTTAGATAACCTGCCTATAGGGGTTTACTTTGGCTCAAATATGCTCTGTAGATCACTTGCCTATAGGGGTTTGCTTTGGCTCAAATAAGTTCTGTGGATATCTTGCCTACTTTGTTGTTACATGATTAGACACCATGTTTATAGGAAACAAAATTACCAAAGTTCAATTTACATTATAGCATATTCAAATCTGCCTCTTTAGAAATCATGCATGTAGGTTTAATTTATTATCATACTTGCTCATTTAGTATGCATGTCTATAAGAACTAATACCAGTTTCAATAATCACAGGTAGAAATCATGTCTATAGGGTAATTACCATCTGCATTTAGTACTAAAAATTGGGTTCAAAACACTATCTCGTTGAACGCATTAGAAAGCATGCCTATAGGCACAACTGAGTAATTCTGAATATCCCTCGTTGTTTATCACCACTTAATACTGAGTAAGTCACCTAGATAGCATGTTTATAGGTTTCAACCGCTTATTCTTATAGTCAGTACGCAACTGTGCAGTCCCCTTAGAAATTACATAACTACCAGTATGATTATAATCCAGAATCAGCTAGAGATCATGTCTATAGGACTTAACAACCTTAACTGTTGAACTGTCAATACGCCTAATTTGTTTGCGTGCATTTTCTCCTTACGTGTGGAGGCTAACCTGAGCCCCTTGTGTGCTTTTTATATGAAAGTCCAACTTGTTTTGTATGTCGCCTAGTTTTTCCATTTTGAGAAACCTAAGTTAAGTCTAGAACCATCCAAAATAGAGGTTCAAATGCCTCCTTGACCATAGGTAAGGGACGAGTAGTGCACGCGTAGGGTACGATTTAGAATTGATTCGAGCACTTTAGGTAAATAACGTAAAGATAATAATCAGGTAGCAGGAGATGACAGTCTGTGCCCGCTAAATAATATGAGTAACACCCCCGTCTTGGGGGAGTTACGAAGTAATATTTATGTTACACAGGGTGATCCTTTAGGCTAAAAAACATAGGACCCCACATCCCTATTAAAATAATTCCCTCTCTTCTCTAGACTAATTCACCTGATTTAAGTTCGGTCGGGACCCATCGCTCTGGACCTCAAGGAATGCCTAACACCTTCTCCTCGAGGTAATTTGAGACCTTACCCGATCTTTGGTGAAGCAACTAGTAAACCTGTGTCATTTGCAATAGGTTCCCTAACGCACCTTAATCAGTTAGGTGGCGACTCCTTTTTAATAACCATTCCTTCCCTTTTTAAAAGGGTTGTCAATGTCGAAACCCAATTTCACAAGAAAAAGGGGCGCGACACATATCTCATATGAAGGATGGATCCGTTTAAATACATCTTCTCGAAACCCATGTCTGCAGAAAAGTTAGCAAAATGGCAGATATTGCTGAGTGAGTTTGACATTATCTATGTAACTCAAAAGGCGGTCAAAGGGACAGCATTGGCAGATTCTCTGGCAAAAAATCCTGTAGACGGAGAATATGAACCATTGAAAACATATTTTCCCGACAAAGAGGTATCATCCGTAGGGGAAGACATCACGAAGCATATGATGGTTGGAGAATGTTCTTCGACGGAGCCGCAAACATCAAAGGAGTGGGTATTGGAGTTGTATTAGTATCAGTCTGACCAACACTATCCGGTATCTTCAAAACTCAGGTTTCCTTGCACCAACAATATGGCAGAATATGAGGCTTGCATCCTAGGGCTCAGGTTGGCCACTGACATGTATGTTCAGAAGTTGCTAGTAATTGGAGATTACGATTTGGTGCATCAAGATTTAGGAGAATGGGCTACTAAGAACACCAAGATATTCCCATTTCCGTACTGTGTACAAGAATTGATTAAGAGGTTCATGAAGATAGAATTCAAACATGTTCCGAGGGTTCAGAATGAGTTCGCAGATGCGTTGGCTACTCTGTCTTCCATGATATGACACCCAGAAAATAATTTCATCCATCATATTCCAATAGGGATTCATAAGCAACCAGCTTATTGTGCTCATGTTGAAGAAGAAAGTGACGGAAATTCGTGGTTCCATGACATCAAAGAGTAATTGGCAAAGGGAGAGTATTCAGAACACGCAACTCATATTCAGAAGCGCACACTCCGAAGGTTAGCCAACCACTTCTTTCAAAGTGGAGGAATTTTATACAGAAGGACTCCAAACCTAAGATTGTTACGGTGTGTCTATGCCAAGGAAGCGTCCAGACTACTCGAGAAAACACATGCAGGGACCTGCTGACCACACATGAATAGTTTCGTCCTAGCCAAGAATATACTAAGGGCAGGCTATTTCTGGATGACTATGGAAACAGACAGCATCAAGTATGTCCATAAGTGTTATCGATGCCAGATACATGCTGATATGACATGAGTTCCACCCAATGAACTCAATGCAACAAGTGAACCTTGACTTTCTCCGCTTGGGGCATGGATGTATCGGTGAAATCGAACCCGCTGCTTCAAATGGGCATAGGTTCCTTCTAGTGGACATAGACTATTTAACAAAATGGGTCAAGGCCGCATATTACAAAGTTGTGACTAAGAAGGTCATCATGGATTTTGTTTGGGACCGCATTGTCTGTCGATTCGGAATTCCAGAGTAAATCATCACCGAAAATGCCGCCAATCTCAACAACATATAGGCCACAGATGAATGGAGCCGTAGAAGCTTCCAACAAAAACATCAAGAAGATGCTAAGGGAAATGGTAGATAACTACAAGAAATGGCACGAGAAGCTGTCATTTGCCCTGCTTGGGTATCGTACCAGGGTGTATTTATTGTTCTACAGTACATAAGAGGGTATTCTTGCTGAAGTGGAAATCCCTTCGCTACGAATCATACAGGAAGCTGAGCTCAGCGCCGCAGAATGGGTACAAAGTCGCTATGAACAATTGTCTCTCATTGATGAAAATAGAACAAATGTGGTATGTCACGGACAACTCTACCGTAACAGAATGTCCAAAGATTTCAACAAAATGTCAGACCGAGGCAGTTCACACCGGGACAGTTGGTGCTAAAGCGAATCTTCCCACATCAGGATGAAGCCAAGGGGAAGTTCTCACCCAACTGGCAAGGTCCTTACATGGTTCATCGAGTACTAATAGGAGGAGCACTCATACTTGCAGAAATGGACAGAGAGATTTGGCCAAAACCTATCAACTCAGACGCAGTCAAGAGATATTATGTTTAGGATTGTTTACATTTATTCACTTGATGTAATTGAACTACGCTTGACATGATTCCTGTTTAAGAGGGGATGCGTAGGCAGCCATGTGAATTCAGTCACATCTCAATAAAATCTTCATTTCCCCATGATCAGAAATTGGGACAAGATCGCAAGCTCAGCCGACTCCGTCATATGTGGAACAACCAAAACGTATTGCATTTAAATTGAGATAGAATTTTGAGGGGGACCCTCAAAATTCTAAGGCAAGGAGGTAGCAATGTCTCTAAATGGTGTCACAGTCACCGGTTCATCTAAGTTATTTGATATCGCATACTACTACATTTCAAATAACTATATTTTTGAAAATACACGCATATTTTTCGAAAACTTTGTTTCTATGACAGCCAGACATTGCCCCAGGGTAACTCACATAGTGTCTTAGAACAAGAGCAAAGGCAAAACAAGAAGATGAAAGCATGAACATACATCCTCCCCCCCCCCCCCCCCCCCAGAACACACTATTTTTCTTTGGATGTAGGCACGATAAGACAACGATATCCGCACATACATCAAGTCACCGCCTCCAAGACAACAAATTATCTAGCGCAAACATCTCTAGCTAAGAAACACTCTACTTTCTCACTATCACTCATTGTTTTTTTTTGCATAAGGCTAAGTATTGCCTTTCCACGCATGAGACTAAGCACTATCTCCTCTTCTTGCATGAGGCTAAGCATTTACTCCCTAATTGCATAAGGCTAAGCACTGCATTTCCCTGTATGAGACTAAGCACCGTCTCCTCTTCTTGCATGAGACTAAGCATTGCCTCCCTAATTACATAAGGCTAAGCATTGCATTTCCTTGCATGAGACGAAGCATTGTCTCCACTTTTTGCATGACACTAAGCATTGCCTCCCTAATTTCATAAGTCTAAGCACTGTCTCCTTTTATTGCATGAGGCCAAGCATTGCCTCCATAATTTCATAAGTCTAAGCATTGCATTTCCCTGCATAAGTCTAAGAACTATCTCCTCTTCTTGCATGAGGCTAAGCATTGCCTCCCTAATTGCATAAGGCTAAGCACTTCATTTTCCTACATGAAATTAAGCCTTGTATCCTCTTCTTGCATGAGGCTAAGCATTGTCTCCCAATTTGCATGAGACTAAGCATTGTCTCCCCTCTTTGCATGAGGCTAAGCATTGCCTCCTCTTGCATGAGGCTAAGCACTGCCTCCCCGATTTCATAAGGCTAAGCATTGTCTTTCCCTGCACAAGACTAAGCATTGTTTTCCCATTTGGCATAAGGCTAAGCATTGCCTTTTCCCTACATAAGATTAAATATTATCTACATTACACTATCTAAAACCTTGAACTATCCTTTGTTCACCTAGGGCTAAGCACTGCCCTCATCTTATACAAGACTAAGCCTTGTCTCATCTTCGCATATGCCCAAGCATCATATCTTTGCGTATCATGGGCTGAAACACTTCCATTTCATCCAAAGGAGTCATAGTATGAAGGCATCATCCTCATAGCGAGAAGACACAATTCCATGGCCTGAGGATCTCACAAAATTGCACATAATTATTCAAAGGCGTCATCGTCCGAAGGCATCATCCTCAAAGCCGGGAGCATCATTTCATGGCATGTGAATCCCTTTTCATATGCTTCATGGCCCGGGACATCATGGTTTGAGGACATCGTCCTGACCTTCTGAAGGCAACTTTCATGGTCCAAAGGGAAGTTTCGTCATGTTTAAATTCTCGCAATAACCCATATATATTTGCATGCATCGTGTTTTATGTTTTGCATGTAACTCAGGAAGTAACCGTTCTTCAACCAGGAGCAATCCTCGCCCCGATTTCCGTTCATAATGTTCACAACTGTTGACTGCTTTAAACGTAACCGACATTACCCGCCTTTTACTCTTTGACTGTTCAGATATGTGCTCTGCAATACATCACTAATGTTTCAAGTTCACACTGCCAATCACTTCTATAACAACTCCGTCGGTTTTCGTTCGCAGCAACTCACGAACCGGGGTTCAACCTCCAATTTTCAAATCACATCATTCCTCACTCAATTTGGCCAAAGTCGGTCATCATTTTCTTTACCCGACAACTCTTTCATCATTCCCGGATAAAGAGGGGCAGTTGTTGATACCCAATTTTTTTCTCATACCTTTCAAATAGTATATATACTTTCAAAATGTCATATTTGCACCATTATTTAATTTACAAGCATTTTTATAATTGTTTATAATTTTTAGAGCTTTAAAATTGATTTTATTGCATTTAAATTGTTCAAATATTTATTAACTACCCTTTAAATTATTTTTGCGATAACTCAACCATCCAAATTTATTATCTTGCAACCATATATATGCTTCATAATATTTTAATTTGTTTTACATAATTATATTTTTATATTTTTAGCCTATTTACATAGTTTTGCAATAATAGCCTATACGCTATGCATAATTACTTTTTTTACATTATTTGGGCTAAAATCATTTTTTATATTTTTATAATGTTAAGTTATTAATTTTCAATCATTTTATTACACAAGTAGTATTTTATTATCTATTAATTAATTATATAAATAATTTTCATGTATTTAATTACTGGCCCAATATAAGGCTAATTCCGGACCATTTCAATGGCCCAAACTAAATAACCCCTTTACTAAAACCCGGTCGATAACCGTCTCCATGACCCGCGCCGTTCAGTTTTCAATCCTGGTCGTTGATCTCTCAAGATCAACGACCCTCATTCGTTTCCCCTCTTTAATTAACCCAACCAAAAAACCCTAACCACATTTCCCTGAGACAACCGCCCTAAAATCCTCTCCACTCTCTCCTCTCAAACCCTAGCCGCCTAACTTAAATCTCTCCCCTATTCCACTTTTAGAAAGACTTTTAATCGAGAGATTTTTACCACTGGTTTTACTAAAAACTCAAACTTTTTACTCTATTGTTCTCTCATTATTCTCTCATTCTCTACTTTGGCTCTTGACGGTTGAAAGCCAAGTCCACCGGAATTCGACTTTTTAAACTTTCTTGGTATGAGCACTGCTCGGGGTTCATTCGAAACCCTTAGGAACTCTGACGCACTAAGATCTTGGGCTCTACTGTTCTTTGTTGGTGTTCATAATATTGTGGAATTTTTTCTTCCTTGTTTGTCTATTTGTCAACTAATAACTGGTATGTTTCTTAGTTTTGCTGTTTCATTCTTTTATGTTCATGATTTGCACCTCTGGAATTTCGTGACCCAATATATTTTTTAGACCATCTCTGAGTGCAATTTTGTTGGCATTGAACTCGTTTCATGATCTGAACCTCTTTAGCATTGATTTTACCTAAATTTCCAGTTTTGAAATATGTATTTGTTTATGCCTAACTTGAACTCTCTTAATTTCGATTAATTAATGTATTATGAGCTACTTCTGTGTGCAATCTCAGTTTTTACACTTGTGTTGAAACTTCTTTAGTATTACCTAAAAGCAGCCAATTTTGAACATGCTTCGCTTGAATGATTTAGACTCTCTTAAATTCGTAATAGTCTACTGTGTTGATGTCTACATTTATTATTTGGCATAATCTTGCCTCCCCTCTATTCTGAATTCCTGTAATGGCTGACTTGCATATGTAATTAGTCCTAATCTAGGTTAAGGTCTTCACTATCAACTATGACTTGCTTCCATGTCAATGTGTTCCTGAGCATGTCCTTGGTTTGCATTATTCTGTAACCTTAGTGATTATTTGAGACCATTAGAATGGTTATCTCAATTTATGTTTTCTCACCATGTCAGATGTTATTTTGCTTCATGATATAAGTTTAACATAACTCTCTTGTGATATTTTGATAAAGCCTTAGAATAACTTGGATCTTTAAGCTTTAAACCTTTTAGACTTATTTTGATAATATGAACCTTAGAATGATAACCAGGTTGATCTTGTATATGTCCTCTAAGCTTTGTTGAACCTCTTAACTGGCATGTTCTGTGTTTTTGAGCAATTCTGCTACATGTGCTTCTGAAATGCAATTGCATCCCTTCAAATTGTGTCATTTAGTCATGTTCTCTCAATCTCATTTGCTATCTAGATCATTCTATGTTTGGAATTCTTGGCCGGCTGAAAGCCAAGGCCACCAAGGCTCTTACTATTTCCCTCCCTAGTGTGAGCACTGCTCGAGGTACATTTGAGGACCTTGTGAACTACGACACACTAGGGCTTGGGGTCTTTTAGCCTTTCTCTTTACTTCTGATACCTAAGTTATCTTAGAAACCCAATTCTTTCCTCATTCTATCATTTGAACGTGCAAGATTGTTTGTTTAAAGTGATTTCTAGGCAACTCAATGTTTGGTCATGTGGTCAATTTGGACAGTCTTGTTTTGGCTTGGGTTTTCCCTGTAATTTCTTGGTCGTGCTAATCAATATGATTCCCTGCTAGGGCGTACTAATTTGGTGAAGAAGGAGTTTTTCTGAAGGCCCAAGCAATGTTGGGTATTTCTTTTTGGTCTCTTATAGATCCATTGTTATTGTATAATTCCTTGTAATTACATTCATTACTGGGCTTGTAATAACTTTGTAATAAAAAATTTGGGGTTAGTAAAATAGGGAAACGAATATGTTTAATGTTTGCATGAAAGAGTATCCATCATGATTATAGGATTCATATGACTTATTTGTCCAACATGTTATATATATGCCTTTCAATTTTGCTTGCACTGTTAGAAATCATGTATAGGGTAACCACACACACACTACTTGTCTACCATGAAACATGAGTTCAAATGCTTCATTTATTCTTTCACTGTTATGTGTTTCTAGACAGCATACCTATAGAAAGTAATTACTCCTTCAATTTGCATAACTGATTCAAATGCATTAGAAATCATGTCGGTAGGAGTTTAATTAGTCTATTTCCATTTCTATCATGATGCTCACCTAGAAAACATGTCTACAGGGACAAAATATGGGAAAACAGTTCCAATCGCCAATCTTTATAAATCCTGCCTACAGGATATCATCACTCGTTTTATTGTTAATTTCTTCAAATGTTGTTTATCGTTTAACCATGTCACTGTTAGAAAGCACGAGCAATGATAAGTACTTTCCAATCTATTCACTGTCCTTTACTGCTAAAAAATCACTTAGAAATCATGTCAATAGGTTTAATAACTTATTTCTTTAGTAATCAGCATGCAATAACCGTTTAATTATTTAGGAATCATGTCTGTAAGTGGCGCCTTAAACTGCCTGCCTGCTTGAGTCCATGGTCATCTAGAAATCATGTTTATAGGGCTTAACGATCTCTAATTTTGTCTCAGTCCTGAAACTGTCTATACACCTAATGTGAGAACTTGTTTGCGTGCATTTATTGTTTAAGTGTGGAGGCTAACTTGATCCCATAACTGTCCTTACCTATAGTCCAACTTGTTTTGTATGTCGCCTAGTTTTATTATTTTGAGCGTCCTTAGTAAAGTCTAGAACCACCCAAATAGAGGTCCAATGCCTCTTGGACCGTAGGCGTCAGACGGG
This sequence comes from Nicotiana undulata, assembly GCA_005239495.1. Lineage (NCBI taxonomy): Eukaryota > Viridiplantae > Streptophyta > Magnoliopsida > Solanales > Solanaceae > Nicotiana > Nicotiana undulata. The sequence goes on along the minus strand of ML263349.1, from coordinate 62,839 downwards.
TAGTGCACGCATTAGGTACGACTTAGAATTGAATTATAACGCTTTAGGTAAATAACTTAAATATAGTAATCGGGTAGTAGGGGATGATAGTCTCTGCCCACTGAATAATATGAGTAACTCCTTGTTTCAAGGGAGTTAAGAAATATTATTTATGTTGCACGGGATGATCCTTTAGGTTAAAAAAGGTAGGACCCTTCCTCCCACAGGGGATTGGGCATACAGTAGGGGTATAGGATTAGACTAACTTAACAAGACCAAATATATTAAGACAGTAGAGTATACCATGATCAAACTAATGTACTAAACATAGGCATGAAGATTCACATAGAACATGTATCAAGAACATAAGGACATGCTGATTAGGACAAATAGAGTATAACT